>JAULCE010028784.1:0-13827 GCA_032359355.1 Macoma nasuta | reverse complement strand
AGTACCACTCACCTTAACTAATCAGGAATCCAGAGGTGTGTTAGTACCACTCATCTTTACTACATTAGGGAATCAGAGGTTTGCAAGTACCACTCACCTTAACTAATCAGGAATCCAGAGGTGTGTTAGTACCACTCATCTTTACTACATTAGGGAATCAGAGGTTTGCAAGTACCACTCACCTTAACTAATCAGGAATCCAGAGGTGTGTTAGTACCACTCATCTTTACTACATTAGGGAATCAGAAGTTTGCAAGTACCACTCACCTTAACTACATTCACCTCAAGTCCTGCTAAGTTCAACAAGGGAGCTGCATTTTTCTCAAATAGGGACCTTGCGCTCCTAAAAAAGAATAAGCAAGTTTTGGTTCTGTTATTTTTGCTGTATGTGTATGTAAAAATACTGTGATAAAACCGATAAATCTGAACCTTGTGGCCTAAAACAGAGACCAATTGACTAAAAAGTTATCTAGTTTTAAATGTATGGATTATTTTCATGTAAAGTGGAATTTTTTGCTATCTGTGCAGACTGTGTAGACCAAATCCAGCCAACAAACCATGACTCTTACATGAATTGTGTTCAGATTTTTACACTGTTAACTCATCCTGTTTGGGAAAACTGATGCATCAGTGGTTTGCAAAAAGAGCCGATCAAGATCAGAGAGCTCCTTATGAAAATACAAATGGTTCCTGGAAATTAAACTGAAAATGCTTTCCTTGTTGCTCCATTAAACCCTACATGTATCTTAAAATACAACATTGACTAGGTATAGATTCTTTAAACACTTTACAACATATGGTTTTGTAGAGAAAAAAAATTGAATAGGCAATGACCTAAAAATAGATGTACTTTTTGGTCATTGGAACAGGGAATATTTACAGGTAATATTTGCAGCTTTAATAAAATTGTTGCAATTAATTATTCCTACAGTGGTATAATGCCAGTCTGACCGCTGAGCCATGACATTCTACCTATTTCAACCATTCTGAATGGATTTGTCGAAAGGTCGCGGCTCAGGGGTCAGATTGGCATTATAGTGATGTTTGCTCTGTATTTGTTTTATGATCAAATATGTGAATTAAATTAAATATTCAGAAAAACCTGAGTAAAGTGACTGTATAGCGACCATGAATTTATACAGCCATGACAATGTTTAGGTCCAATTCCTGCAAAGATTTCAATGTAATCCAAAAATAACATTTTGCGTTGCCTAGATTCGAGCATGTTTTTCATCAGATGCTTTGCTTGTGGATAAGTCTAAAAATAGCTTGTGGAGGACATTCAGTCAAACCTGAGTATAGGGACCATGAACTTATACATTAATGAAAATGTTAAGGACAAGTTGCTCCTTAATACAGAACAAAAGTTGTACAGAATGCTCTCAAAGGAGCCATCCGCATTACTTTTGTTTTGCATTAAGCAGGCACCTGTCTTATCTAATTACCATTACCAAATCCTATAAACAATTGCTTAATACAGGTTTGACCGTACAATCAAGCTACATACAGGGAATTGTAGGAGTATTTGATGGCTTATTACTGTGCATTTGTTATGAATAATAAATGGATGTGTCCTGTCTGAGGTCTTATTGATACACTGCTTGCTACCCACAGTTAAAACACCTTTGCTATATTCTAAAGATGTGTTTGCCAATCTTGTTGGGGCATACATGATTTTAACATCCCTTGTTTTTTAATATGATTAATATTCCAGAAATAAAAAATGTAACTATGATGTGTTCTCCTTTTATAATACCAGGGGCCGTATTCATAAAGCTCCTATTCAGAAAAAATCTTAAACTTAATTGAAAACTTCAAATGCAGATTTCCAATTTTGTTTCAATTATACATCAGTGAAACTGTGCATGCTTGTGAACTAAGCATGCATAGTTACATTGAAGCATTTTGGGTAAAAATAGAGCAATCTGCATTTAAAATTTTTACTTAAGTTTGAGATTTTCCTTAGGAGTTTTATGAATACGACCCCAGGGCTCCTGATAAGCATAAATAGTTTTGGACCAGTTTCAATAGTTCTCAACTATTTTCTGAGTTGTGACAATTCATTAGAATCATCTTGTAAAGGAAATCCGAAGGAATGGCTCAACCTAGGGTTTTTGGTTGAGAACTTGAGATACGTATAAGGACTTTTAGCATTTGAGATTCATGTCTTGGCTTGCTCATTTGTTTGCTCCAACAGGGTCAGTTAGCTTTTAGATGTGGACCTTGTAAGGTGTATTTGACATAGCTTGCATGATCTATTTTCTTCTTCTGTCGAGATTTGTTTACCATGGAAAACAGTGTTGAATATTTTCCTGATACAACTGTTTGCCCACACTGGGATATAAAATATTCATTCTTTATAAACTTCAACTCAATATGTCATGTTGATGGTTGGTGCAAAACTATTGTTACTCCTTAACATTTGTGAAGGAGTTACAATATTTTGCACCAAACCATCGATATGCTATTTTGATACTTATCCAACAATGAAAACATCTGCTGAAAAGGTGAATATCTAAAAGAAAGGAAGCAGATATTGTGGAAAATGGGGCATTTGCACTTTATGAGCAAATGCTCTTGTCTTCCACAATGTTTTCAAATGTCATTGTTTACAAAGATGCAAATGGAGTTTTTATGTTGTAAAAGGTAAGGCATTCCTTAGCAGCCTGTGGTAAACATTGTAAGCAAATTGGATTCAGCAGAGTTGCCAACTCTACACGTGGCATGTACACAGAAGTTGACAGAACCATTCTCAGCATCTACATCTACAAGAATTATTGGAACCAATTTTATAGTCTGATATCAAGACAGAAGATGTTTTATTGAATCCATCCATGCTCTACATGTACTTTGCTTTTTAACATTCTTATGTTGAAATGAGTCTATGAAAATATATCATAATTCTCATTAGAAGTTTAGCTAATGATGCAGTTTATGAATTAAATATAAGATGAGATCTAGATACACATATATTATTAACGGATCCAGACAAGTGTGCATACATTAAACAGTGTGTTATCAATTTGTTTACATTTCTCTACCAATACCTCACTTTAATGAGTGCTTACAATCCAATAGGGTTTAGTTGAAAGATGTAAACGTTTGTGATACCGATGGCTTAGTGCAAAACTATTGTAACTCCTTCACATTTGTGAAGGAGTTACAATAGTTTTGCACCAAGTTACCGATATGCATAGTATCTTTAGCTCTGAGCATGGGCTGTTGCAGGAATGCTATTTTCCTCATATTACGCATTAATCACCGGATTCGAACATTTTGACATATTCTGGCGCGCGACCAGTTGCTCAGCCATTCTTGTTGTTCTCGCGTTGTCATTATTTATCTCGTCTGATTTTCAAAGAAAAAAGTATGGAGTTATTGTGATACCCTAACCATCGTCTGCGTCTGGGTCCCACAAATTTAACCTTACCTTATAACTCAAAAACCGTTAAGCATATTCAAATGAAACTTGGTAAACATGTTCCTAGGGGAAAAAATGCATGTCTATACCAAGTCACATGACTCTGGCTTCAATAATTATTCAGTTATGCCCCGATTTCAGAATATTTAAATTGAAATGACTTTTCTCTATTTATGTAGTTCAATGTATATATAATAACTATAACCTCTAGGGGCGATGCAGTTTTTTTCCTTATAAATATGTTATGCATAATAGAAACAATGAAACTCTCCAAAATCAATCGCTAATTCAAAATAGAATTTCAGAGAAATTGTACCAAAAAGCTCAGATGACACGATAAAGACTGTTGCCAGTGACTATGTCTTTGTTCTTATATGGCAGTATTGAAAACTTTTCCCTCAGACTATGTGTCTGTTTTCAGTATGATTAATTGCACTTTTCAGCGTTTCTTTTGGATCCCTCTTCACAGGTAAGTGGTACCATAATATCAACGTTATTGCATTTCATTTGCATTGCATTTAAGTTTGCGTCAAATTCAAATCTGTCGGTTGTAACTGGTTTTGGAGAAAATATGTTCACGAAATAACTAACAGAAATAATTTAATTTACAGAACCCTATTATTCAGATTAAACGAAAATGTAATGCAATTAAATAAAAAAGGAAATATAAAACTGAACATATTTTTTGCTCAATTTATACATAATGTGTGGAGCAATATGCACTCATTTCTTTTGAGTTTCTAAATTTTACACTACGATTTAGATTGTATTCTATAGCAAATTTTCTATAATACAATGTTATTTACGGGCTGCCATTATACACCTGATTTCCTGGGTCGGAGCCACTGGTATTTCATGATTTGAAGTTAGATATGTATTCTATAGCATTTTTTCTATAATACAGTGTAATTTACGGGCTGCCATTATACACCTGATTTCCTGGGTTGGTGCCTTTGACATTTGAAGTTAGATATATATTCTATAGCAAAGCTGCTGTAACACAATGTGATTTACGGGCTGCCATTATACACCTGATTTTCTGGGTCGGCGCCTCTGAGTTTAAAGTTATATATTCGTTACAGCAAATGTTTCTATAACACAAGTGATTTACAGGCTACCAATATATAATTGTTTTCCTGGGTTGTAGCTCCTGAACTTGATTGAGGCAATTATTTCGAGGGCAAATGGCTTCCTTTGTCAACTGTTCATATTTTCCTTATTTCAACTTTAATGCTTTTTTGGCGGTGCCAGGGTTCTTAAAGACCCCTGGCATGTGGCAGTTTGGGGGAAAAAGCATCATTGAAGTGTTGATCTTGAAGCTTTATTGCTTGTTCAATGGTAAGTGGGGACTCAACTCAGCACCCAGGGATCACCCACTTTACTAAGTTCAGTAATAAAGTTAATTTTATTGGATACTTTTAAGTTGTTACATTTAATCAAATAAAAGTAAAATGTGTGCGTTATTCGGTGTTTTTATCAAGCTCAAAGTCCAGTACGGCTAAAGTTATCAAAATCACCGTTCTTCACTTTTCGGGCAAAAAATATTTAAAGGCCAAGGTTAAGGAATGTAGCTCTCTGGGTCGCTAGCGGGGTACACTTATCCCCAGTGCCCTAGCACCCTTAATATGCAATCCTTTATTGAACATCTCAGGAGAGGCAATCCCTATCGGTCCTTAAAATTTGGTTGGTCAAAGCGGTATGTATTGTCCAGTCTAAAATATAACTGACTGTGAATTACCCAGGTGTCACCAAGTAGCGTTAATTCCAATGACCAGGCGCACAGCATGATTTCAAATATGGGGGGGGGGGGGGGTCAAATTAAGAAGGACTAAACTAGGGCTTTAATTGTCGCTATGATGCTTTATTTAATGGCCTCTATAAACAGGTTTGTCTGTAGTTCTCCTTGACTTCATCACGCATATTCCAAGCACATAGTTATGATCTGGGAAACATTTTAGTTTATTCAAGTACACAAATCGACTTAATCGAGTCCGAGATAACGAGGTTCGACTGTACTCGTAGATAGATTACAGTTCGGCTTCAAGCCTTATACTGTTTTCAGTGGCGGATCTAGGATTTTTAGTTAGAGGGGGTGTGCTCTTTTCGCTAGAGGCGGCGGGGCGTAAGTTCTGAAACTGGTTTCTACCTGTCACCGAGGGAGTAAACTGAGTAATAAATTGTAGGTGCATCAAATTACCGACTGTCATTGACAGTCGGTAATTTGAATCACCTACAGTTTATTGAATCATTTAGTATTAATTAGATGTAGATATATGCTAGATTTGAAAATTCTTCATATTTCAAGAGTTCTACACTAATTTCAAAACGGTTTCACCCAATACGTGGACAATTTTAGAGGGGCGCGCGCCGGGTCCGCCCCCGCCTGAATCCGGCTATGGTTTTTCTAGATGTAGATATTCTGTTCTTTCCAGACTTACGTGTTCATCACACCACTGATAATCTATGACAAGAGTAAAACTATTCATCGAGTAACTCGGTGTCTAGTGCGGATTTTAACAGTTTGAAGGGCATTAGAAAACCAACTCTTATTTAAAAAAAAAAAACTTGTTCATTTATGTATTATTTGATCTTGTATTCGTGACGAGTACAATTAACAGGTCACTAATTAGCCCCCCCCCCCACCCCCCACATCCCTATAGTAATCACCCTGTCAGTCTGTCTGTCAGTCAGTCTGTCAGTCTGTCCGATTTTTCCTTTTCTTCCATAACTTCAGTATTTGAAATGGAATTTGATAAAACTTCATATAATGGTAAAGCTCAAAAAAAGGAAGTGCAGTGTACAAGAACCATAACTCTAATTTACCAAATTACAGAGTTATTGCCCTTTGTTACTTTTTCTTGTCCGGAGCATAACTTGAAACTACTGAATGGAATTTCATATAACTTTATACAATAGTAGAGCTCAATGAGAGGAAGTGCAGTGTACAAGAACCATAACTCTAATTGCTTAATTACGGAGTTATTGCCCTTTATTACTTTTTCTTGTCCGGAGCTAAACTTGAAAACTACTGGATGGAATTTCATATAACTTTATACAATAGTAGAGCTCAATGAGGGGAAGTGCAGTGTACAAGAACCATAACTCTAATTGGTTAATTACGGAGTTATTGCCCTTTGTTACTTATGCTTGTCTGGACCATAACTTGAAAACTACTGGATGGAATTTCATATAACTTCATACAATGGTAGAGCTCAATGACAGAATGTGCAGTGTACAAGAACCATAATTCTTATTCCTTTAATTATGGAGTTATTGCTATCTCGGATATTGTGATTATGGATTTTGTTTACGGATTGATGAATTATCAATAATTTATGCTGATTTTCTTTTAATACAAAATAAGAGTGTTAACTGTTGGCTATGCATTCCCATAAACAATCAGAAATCCTCCCTATTTTACTGACCTACGGCGTTGAGGTATATAGCTGCCCTTCAGACTGCAATGTTGTTATTAATTGGCATTTCATGGGGGCCCTTCCTAACTTGGTCAGAATTCTAGTTAGCCCTGGACATGATATCGCAAAAGGCGACTCAAATCATCATTTGAAGCAGTGCAGTCCGTAATCATTCACCGCGCTAGAAAGCGGCGTCTGATCAGGGACTATACGTTTTGCAACACAATTTAGTCCGACCATTAGGGGTTCAGACAAGATAACAATCTTTAGACAATATAGTCCGAATATTAGGGTTTCAGAAAAGAAAAACCTTTATTTAATCAGTTCTGTTATTTATATCTAAAATTTTGATCCAAAACAAAAAACGACAATTTTAAATGTAGCGCCAAAAGGGTTATTATAGCGTTCCTTTCACTATATGAAAGTTTTATAATCAACATTTCACATATAAAAGTAGAAATACTATCACTAATGTAATTTTCATCTGATTTAACCAACCATACTATAGCTGAATACATATGACCGAGGTCACAGGAAAAGGGGCACTCGGACATATAAAAAGCGCTGACTCAGCTCTTTCTCAGCGCTATTATTCCATTATCTAGTCACAAAATTTACTATTTGTATTCATTTAAAGGTATAATTGGATGTCTTAGATTACAAACCGTGCAGACCCTGACCAACCGCCACGTCAGTGACGTGGCGGCTGGTCTTGGGCTACACTGTTTGCTATGTCCGAGTGCCCCTTTTCGCGTGACGTGTCGCAAATGATCCCTCATTAGCGTTTATGTGCCTTTTAGAATGTCTAGGCTGCATCATCTTTTCACCGCTATATGAGACCTAAGTCGACATTGCAGACAGTGCATTCCAGAATCAGACGGCGCCTAGATTTTATGGTTTCGAAATATCAAATGTTTATTGGAATATTTATTTTATTTATTTCGCTAGTGTATTTGATCAAAAACCAGTTTTAATTTAGCGAACTTTTGCAAGTAAGTATTCAAGCTGTCGTTACGCGGTCCCAACTAAATATCAATGATGCATAAAAGTCTGCAAGATATTTATGAGTATCCACGAATTATAGGTAATGTTATATTGAATGTCTTTCTTGGTTTAAACTTCGATGTTCTGAGAAAAGTTCTCGTTTATCACATGTTTTTGCATATAATCTCACTATCTTAAAATGTAGCAAAATAATTGATCAAAACTCTGATCAGACTTCAAGTTAATCAGTGTCTGCACCAGGTCAAAGCTGCTTGAATATTCTATTTTAATTGCGATCAACAGACTATAGGTTAAAATACAAACACCCCGAAATTTAACTTATCTGTGAACTTACTTGTCAGGAAACGACTTGCTGCAAGACTTTTTCCCCCTACAAATTTTGCCGAGAACAGTCGATATTCTTGAAAAAATTGCAGTTCAAAAGATGATTTTGAAAGGGTTTTATATAGCATCTCAATATTGGATTACTGTACAAAATAGACTTTTACTTCATTTAATAAAGTTATTATGTAAATGAAAAATAACACAATATATTTTAGGGCGGTATGAAAAGTGAATTAATCCGTTAAAATTGACTATGTTTGTTCTATACACACGAGCTATTATTGAAGAGGACGGTAATTCTAAATTTAAAAGGTTGATCATTGTATCTCCAAGAAATATTTAAGAGTCTGAATTATCATGCCAACGCTCTATAATAAATCACAAGGCGTGGATTATCGACTACATGTCATTCTATTCTTTGCATTGGCAACAGTTTTCGTTATAGTAATGCATTATTCTATAATGAAATCTTGGGTTGCCACGATATATATTGAGCTTAATGTAAAAAGCTAGTTAGAGTGTATCCATTTATAGATAAAAACACGTATTAACGTCTTTGATTGAACAACTATGATTCCATCGAGCTACATATCCACCCGAATGTATATTCTAGATATCGGTGAGTTAAATGTCATGAAGAAATGTGAACACAATTCTGAACCAAAAATATAGTGTTTGTCTAAGTTTGTATAGACGTCCCTACGTGGGACTATCTTTATTCGCTCGAATTGCCATAAGTTCGAATTAAATTCACACTTAGAGAAACCCGAACTTATACAATTGTATAAATGGCAATAGGAGCATTTATAACAAATATTATATGACTTCGTCGTGAAATTATAAAATAAGAATTATCATTCAAATGTAAATGTGTTCTCATTGTTGTCTCGAATTGTGCATACGTTTCCACATCTATAAATGTACTTGCCACTTTGATTGCTGGTGATACGACCCGGTGGCATTATCTTAACTCAACGGACTATTCTCAAACAAAGCTTAACCCTACGGGTATTATTGACCGTTCCGCGGAGAGTTATAGATCACGAGTGTAATAAAAAGCAATTGTGCTGGCAAAAGTAGGGCAATACCAAAGCTGAAGCACATATATCCATTACAACTCTATCAAAGTCAACACAATTAAGCCCTACATTATTTCGTTTGATGAATCGGGCTTTTTTGAAGACATTGCCGTCAATATAAATGATATACTAGCACTTTCAAACAGTCGGTTCAGGGAAAGTTTAGTTGTTTACCCTTTACTATATATGCATATGGTAGACTTACCCACTAGCATGCATATCTAGGCAAAAATCGATAATTTATGTTTTAATTATTTTAAAACATTGCAGGAAATTGAATAATATATTATAATAACGTGATACCGCTAAATATTTAATTACACGTTGACTTTTTTTATTTTTGTCACCGCGACACTTAAGCTTGTTAAACAAGGCATTGATGCTTCCGTTCACTGTAATACATTGTTTACCTATACAACCCATGACTGCCATAGTTTCCTCAACATAAGTTACTACTTTTACTTTGCTTCATCTAAACCAATTTTGGTACATTGGCGCTTACGTGATTTAAAAATAACTTCTAACATATTTACCAAAAAACAAAAAGCATTCACGTGATTTTTGAAGAAATCATCGGTGCCCCTCTTACACCAAGTAAGTGCCTTTTTGTTAAAAACTTTGACATGTTTGCTAAAACGAGTACAAATTACACAAGATTACTTAACGACAACCTAACCAACTACTCTCAATCTCAGAAATCTGATATTATTTTCAAAACCCTTTATTAATTCCTTCCATGGTTGAAAATGCAGTATTTGATCGTAATTTCCTAACATGTTTTCAAACAATTAACACTGGTGTTTCTCTTTGCTAAGATGTATATTCTTAACATTATATTTTTTCCATACAGATGAGTCTCACAACAGCTTCTGTTCGCACAAAAACTTCAAAATGTCTGCCTGAACATTATGCTATCAATCATTACAGCTCATAACCAATTTGCTCTTATTGAAAGTTTATTCTGTGTCTTGCGCAAGGCTATATTGTTCAAATTTAAACATAATGACTATAGAGGCACCATCCTAAACTAGATTGAGAGTGTTTTACAAAACCGTACCGAATCAGTATTTATAGGATCTTCTTATTTAGATATCAAATTTGCAACTGCTGGTGTCTCTAAAAGATCGTTTCTGGGAATTTTACCTAATAAGCCATTTCTTTACATAACACGCAATATCTTGAAGCCATAATGAATCAAGACATTGAAAAATATATTCTTTGACTATTAAATGGGAAGTCTGAACCCGTGCATTTCAATGTATTTCAATCTGTACATGCAGACTTTGAGGATACCAGCAGATGTTTCACCACATCTCTTCACCTCATCTATCTCTAACAAACACTGATACATTAACCCTTTAATAATTTTCATTATGCCCAATACTTTATCTCTTTTCCGTTAAAACCCATATCACTTATTAAAAATTATAATATCTAAATTATACTGTATTATACATTATTACAATTTCAATATTTTTTGTCTGCTCAATGTGTTATTATCTACAGTAACTGACTATAGTGCCATGAATATACATTTAAAACTAACCAACAAAAAGGAAAGGGACATAAATAATGGATACTGAACTTGTGACCAATCCTTGAACTGAAATATTTACTGTAATTGTATAAAATATCATATATCATAAACGATATCATATGATTTGTAAGGATATTTTTATCTTTTTGAACATACTGCTAAGTTCACTTAACATATTAGTATCACCTTTTCTTACATCACATCCATGTGAATATACCAACCATTTGTGTGCGTGAATACTCTGTTATACGTAATGTACAACAGCTACACCAAATAATATATATGAATGTCCTGTTTTCACCAACATTTTAAAAAAAAATGATAGCTTGATCTCATGCGTCGTAAAGAGTTTTGAGTGATTAAATAATTATAGCACTTACCGGAATAAAATCTAAAGTTACGATCATCAAGTTCATGTTTTAATCAAAACCAAAAGCTACCACAAAACATAGATAATTTAGATTCGTGGAAAGGGGGACATGAAATGTGGGAGTCTATTGTCATTAGTTCGAATTACCCGAAATTTGTATTGTATTCGAAATTCGGGTAATTCGGGTAAAACATGTGTCGATACATGTAAGTTTTATTATAAAAGTAGAATCAATAATTATATATTTATTATCAAAGAACACACTGAATTATATTTTTTTGAGGTTTCATGTCAACTATTTTTATTGTGAATGGCCGTTGTGAAAGCCCTGTTGGTTAGAGATTGTGTTTATCTGATAGTCAACACTGTCTTAAACGTAAGAAACACAGAGAAAACTTAGACTATTTTTTATAATAAATTTACAGCATTGTAACTGAATTTGATCTACACTGTTTGGTGTGTCTTAGCTTTTTATTCAAAAAGCCATTTTAAAAGAAAATATCTGATGAAAAATATGAAAATCTAGGCAAAAAGGAAAATACTATTTTTAATTGTATTGAAATCATTGTAGGAAATACAGCATTGCTCGTTACAAGTAAATGCTATATTCTTTTAATGCTTTTAATAGCCAACTGTTACAGAGGCGCTAAAATGCGCTTTTGTAGAGGAAAGAGTAAGAGATGGGTTAAAAAAGTACAGATGCACTAACTATGCTTAGATCTGACACATATATTTCTGTTATGGCGTTTAAGTAGTTGCGGGTAGAACATTTGAGAAGTTGAGTTCCTTTTAAATATTTTCTAAGAACGGTGTGACTTATCACAGACTGCAGTATTTGAAATTGTATGACAGCATATCATTTAATATGCTTGAAACAGTGTTTGAAAATCTCCAGTATCTATCGGTTTGTTCTAGTTGCCATTAGGACACATTTTAAGACAATAATAACTGCCCCATGCCTACTCGATCTATAATGAAATATGTCTATGTCTTATATTATATTTATGACCATATTCCTAAGTTTTAGATAAGACATTCTGGTAAATAAATTGCGATTTATGAACCTGGGACTGTATGTAAATTGTCAACACCGGATGTAACATTTATGTTCGTACTTTCTCCATCCTCTTTAATAAATCCTTAAAAGCTTTTCTTTAGAATGTCTTATGTGAACCAAAGAGTAATTTTGCAAACTACTGATCTCGCAGACAGGGCGGCTATTGTTTATTTCTATTGTTGATGCTTGGCATTTTATTATGACATGTCTGATGAAATATCAAAGCCAGATAATCAAAACAAAGTTATGTTCCATGTAAATTGCATCTCGTAAGGTTTGATTCTTGATAATTATATCTACAAATCGACTGGTAGGATCGTTCTTTTCACAAACCAGTAACTGAACCATTTACTTCACATGCTGGTTTAGAATCATCCACATTGAAGGTGTGTGAAAAATATGAAGATTATTTAGGAAAAAGGAAACAGACATATTTTGAAAAAAATATGAAATCATTGTGGAAAAAGCAGCATTTGCTTATACTATTCAAATGCTCAATTTACCAAAATGTTTTTGTAGGTCATTTTCAACATATGGGGTCAAAAGGTGTATCTACGAAGGAAATGGTTGACATGTGTCGGTGCCAATATCACCTTATGGCGCAGTTGAAAAAAATATTATCCCTTAACTTTTGACGGCTGATTAAGGTCAGGTTTTTGCAACATATTAATTATGTGTGCATAGATATTCAAAAAGCTTCATTTATTCATTTGAGTTTTTATTTGTTTTGTTCCGTATATGTGATCCTAAATTTAGCGCCAATAGTTTAAATACCTATAACTAAGAAGGATCATTGACTTATAATGCAAAAGCGTACATTTTCCAGAACGTTTTCAAAGCCATTCAAAGTATGTTTGTTCCTTGCTCATAGATATCATTCATATGTATAATACAATTGTATCGGTAATGAATGTTAATATAGCATATGTAGTAGGAGGATGAACGATAGGTAAATACGTGCCCATATACCGTAACTAAACCATAATTGTTTAATTGCATAGGAAAGGGTTATATAAATATCACAAAAACGTCCTGCTAGCTTTTAAAAGAAAGGTTTATGTCGCCATTGAAGCAGAAGATGTGGACCAAGATGACTATTTGGTGTTTCTTTAAAAGTTTTACAGACATAATTCTTGATGCAATACAGGGCAAAGATTTTATCTGCATATAACTGACCTATCGGCTGTAAAGATAAGGCGCATCTTTATTTCAATGAAACTGTGGCTGTATTATGCTCTTAACGTGCCTATTTATTGCATTGTTTGTATTATTTATTGTCTTTATTTGTGGAAAACAGACGCTGCTGGCAAAATAATATGTATTGAATCACGATTCAGTTGTTGTTTAATAGTTTTAAAAGATATTTGTATGTATTTTACAAATTATGTAAAAGGGAGATCCTTTAAAAGCAAAAAAGCCAATTCATATAGAGACAATTGCAGACTCGGTTTTATTGAGTCAGTTCTTGAGTAGTAATTAAAGATGCAACACAGCTCATGCCCCCTTGCATCGGCTTAAGCGGTATTCAATTTTCAAAACTGAAAGTGTTGAAATTCATGATCTCGAAGGACCAGAAAGTATAACAACACTGAGAATGAAGTACGGGGCGACGTTTTAC
>JAULCE010028673.1:0-13831 GCA_032359355.1 Macoma nasuta | reverse complement strand
TCCCGATCAGACGCCGAGTTACTCGGCGTCTGATTCGGATCCAAGCTGTTTGAAAAATAACCCCAGTTGTGAATGGCAGGCTAAGGGCGAATACAAAAAAACATTCACGTCTTTTCACTCAAGACTAAAAATGAAAACCAGCCTTGACCAAGATCAGACGACGAGCCACTCAGTAGTTGAAACGAAGTTTGGTACGGCTAACCGCAAATAAGTGAGTAGACCTTACGCCGTTGAAAATTGTGCGAAGATGTGTCCAGAAGACGATAGATCTGGCATCACGCAAATTTGGCTGTTTGCACATACATTACATATACGTCTAACATGAACGTCGCAACTTTTAAAACAGCTAGCTCAAAAGCGGTGAAACAGGCTCGGATGTGCATGACTAAATCTGCCATATTAGATACATTAACCCTTTTGACCGCCGTAGTCGCCTAAATACGTCGTTAAAAATAGTGCAGTCCCAGATCAGTTTTTTTATTTTGTTGATACGTGTTGGGAGTGGGTTGGAGAACTATTTTTTATCGATTTGAATTACCGGAAGTTTGGATCTAATTCGAACTTCGGACAATTCATACTAGTAAAATTTGCCCCCGACGTCGACCTTACAAACAACCTGGACACTGTTGATATACCGAGTAACTCAATATTGTTCTCTAAAGTGTACACACATGCATCATCCGCGGATCCAGCAATTTTTCTCAGGGGTGGGGGGTCCAACCATTTTACTCAGAGGGGTCAATATCAGTGTAGATCCTTTTTTAGAATATAGTGTGGATGCAAATCACAATGAAAGTCTAATCTATAC
The DNA here is from genome assembly GCA_032359355.1 of Macoma nasuta. Classification (NCBI taxonomy): domain Eukaryota; kingdom Metazoa; phylum Mollusca; class Bivalvia; order Cardiida; family Tellinidae; genus Macoma; species Macoma nasuta. The sequence continues at coordinate 13,023 of JAULCE010028673.1, read as the reverse complement.
CAAATATGTCCCCTTTTTGTCTATATTGATTTGAAATAAAAAATGTCTAAAAAGTATGGATTTTTCCAGGGGGGTCGGAACCCCCGTTCCCATTCCTCTGGACCTGCGCATGAAGTAGAACATATTACTTGTAGCCACTGGGCTACGTCTTGTTAACGGACCCAACGGGCGGGAGGGCAGAGTAGAGCTATACCACGCGGGAGCCTGGGGGACAATATGTGCAAAATCCAACTTTGACCGCGAAAACGCCATGGTTATTTGCAAAATGCTGGGATACAACGCATCGTAAGAAAGCTTTATAATTGGCATTTTCTTGTTGCTTTTTGCTATTTGCCTGCTGCCTTTTTGCAGTTGCTTGATGCTTTTCCATAAAAAACAACACCAACACAAAGTTGCCACACGTTAGAAGCATGTACCGCAAATTGTCGAACAGTATCAGTTTTCTTCACAATCTGCAACATTATTTATAAAATCTCGACACAGAATAACTTTAGATTGTGTTAAACAGTCATAACGGGTACTTGAAACAATCAAACCAGTCATTTCAAACAGTCAGTGCAGGTATTATAGACCGATTTATTCTCTATTCAGTTATCATTATGATAAAAACTTACACATATACATATACATGTGCTCTTAGTAAAATAACACCGTAGCCCAAATTTGAATTATAATAGACTTAAAGTCTGTTATTTCTCACCTATTCAACCAAACAGGAAGAGCCAAATTTAGATCATCATAAAGAATATAACACTATGCTCAATAATCTAATCTTCTTTTGTTCATATAGCAAAGAAATTCCTGTCATACCAATCATCAAATAACTCTACGTCTGGTCTGATTTCGAACTGTTAAAATGACAGGTTACGGTATTTCCTTATAGGATCATATTTTTGTTTCATATGACGTGAAACAACTTGTGTCAAGTATCAAATTCAGCATACAATCGAATCTAAAAATCTATTCAGCCTCCGCTTAACGTACACATTAACACATTGCAGGTAAAAAGCATTTGCTTCCTTAAGACAAAGGTACAATAAAAAAATGTGATATAGGCCATTCAAGCCCCTTTACAAAATGTTCTTAAAAAAGACATTATGCCTCGAATCAGATTTGAAACTTACTGATTAACGGAGGTTGCATACTTGAACAAATATAAATACATTTACACAGTCATTTTCATTTTAAGTATTTCAAACAGTCGGTGCAGTCATTTCAAACAGCCAATGCAGTCATTTTAGACAGCTAAATGCAGTCATTTCAAACAGTCAATGCAGTCATTTCAAAGAGCCAATGCATTTAATTCAAACAGCCAATGTAGTTATTGCAAACAATCATTACAATTTAATATTCAGTGTAGTCATTCCAAGCAGATAATGCGGTTATTTCAAGCAGTCTCTACATTATTTACAACAGTCAGTGCAGTTATTTTAATCAACCAGTGCAAATAGATCAAACAAAAACTTCATCATGATAAACATTGTGTAAAGTTGTGTCAATCAGTGTGTGCAGTTATTTCAAACAGTCAGTGTAGTCATATCAAACATTTTAAGTTGTCATATCTTATAGTCAGGGTGGTCATATCAAATAATAAGTACAGCCATATCAAACGGTGAGCGCACACAGTCAATTTCAACATTCAGTGTAGTTATATCAAAACAGTTTTTTTTAATTCTAACAGTCAGTGCAGTCATAACATAGAGTCAGTGCAGTCACATAGTAGTAGGTGCAGTCATATCAAAAAGTCAATGCAGTTATATCGAACACAGGCATTGTAGTCATATCAAATACTCAATGCGGTCATAACAAAAAGGTCAGTGCGGTCATAACAAAGAGGTCAGTGCAGTCATATCAAACAGTCAGTACAATAAGATCATGTAGACAGTGCAGTCATACCAAATCGTATGTGGAGTTATATTAAATATTCAGTGATGGATATCAAATAGTAAACGCATTAATCTTAAACAATCAGTACATTCTTATCAAACATGCAGTAGTTATATAAAACGATCAGTGCAGTAGTATCAAACATTCAGTACAGTCATATAAAACAGTCATATCAGTCATATCAAACAGTCAGTGCAGTCATATCAAACAAAGAATGCAGTCACATCAAGTGATCAGTGCAATCATATCCAACTGTCAGTGAAGTACTATCAAACAGACAGGACAGTCATTTCAAACAGTCAGTGCAGTCATATAAAGTAATCAGTGCAGTCATATCAGACAGTCAACGCAGTCATATCAAACAATAAGTGCAGTTATATCAAACAGTCAGTGCAGTCATCACAAACATTAAGTGCAATCATATCAAACGGTGTACATTTGCACCATGTGGTAGATTTCGTGTTCATCGATATTTGGGTGGACTTTTTGTTTTCGTACACAATAAGTTTACCCGCGTGTCGATGCATACGAAGTGGTGCCCCCTTTCATACTTAATTGCCTATGAACCAAATAAAAAAATAATTACTCAAGTTAACAGCCTTACAAATGCACTTTGTGTCTGCTGTTCAGATTCCTCAAAATATTTTAAACTTTTCTTTATTCCACCCTTCCGTACATATAAAACCACTTAAACTTCAATCGGCTTCATCTTTCCATGTACCATCAATCTCCATTAACAAATGTTTTTTTTATAATGGGCCTAAAGAAGTTATATCTCCTTTAAAATCATCTATTCAGCGTTTATCATCTTTTAATAAACGAAGCTTCATAAAAGACATAGGATGTATCCTAGAATTAATAAGTGCAATGCCAACAAGAGGATTGTGTGTTGTAATAATTTATGCTGCAATTCCACTATCAGTTCTAGAGTCAATGGAATAGTTTTAAGTGTAAAGTTGCCCTTAGACGTTACTTGAAATACTGCCCATAGCATTTATGTTTTAACTTGAAATGCACCTTACTGTTGTATCCAGTATGTTGGTCAAACAGGTCGTGCCTTGAAAACTAAATTCCGCAAACATACATACCAGTGCCGCAGGAACTTTTTATATCAACATTTTCGACAATCTGGACACTTTTTTAAAGATGTTTTGGTTCAACCTTTGGGACACTTATCCTACGACAGTACTGCCATAAATAGTTTAAAATCGAAATATAGGCTTAGTGCTAAACTGAATTTGATTAAAAAATTACAACCCCCGTTTCCTGTAGGTTTAAAAATGACAATATTTATCAGACGGGTATTATTTCGAAAGATCCTACTATACATATATTTTCTATTTTTTTTAATAGAAAACGTAAATCTAGGTCACATGGCATTGTTAAAATTGGAAATGTTAAACAAAATTCGCACCTAAAGATGTCTATTTTGAATTTACATTACCTACGCTAAGCATCTGGCAAACATATCATGCTTTCTCGGCTTTCGTCTTTATCTATATCAGCGTTAAGGGAGATTGACGAGTAGGCTGATAAAATATTCTTTCGTAACGATCATTTCAATGGCACTGCTTCTTTAGTTCAAAGTTATACTCAGCACTTCCTTAGACCCCATATAGATACCAAATCTGATCATACAAAAAACTTTTTTTAAATTCCTTTCATAAACAAGGTTATTGATGTTATTGACCTCCAAAGCATATTTAGAGATAAAAATGGCATTGATTCTATTCACATGACTCCACTGACTGTTTGATATAAATGCACTGAAGGTTTGATATCACTGAACAGACTAATTGCTATGAATGCACTGAATGTTTGATATAACTGCACTGACGATATGATATCACTACACTGACAAATAAGTATTACTTCCCTGACTGTTGGATTAAAATGCCCTGATTATTTAATGTCACTGCACTGATTGTACATGAGTAATACCACTGTACTGACCTTTTGATATCACTGCACTACCACTGTTCTATACCACTGCACTGACTGTTTATATCACTGCACTGCCTGTTTAATATAACTTCACTGATTGTTTATGTCACTGCACTGACCGTTTGATATCACTGTACTGACTGTTTGGTATGACTGCACTGAATGTTTGAACTGACAGCACTGACTGTTTGATATCACTTCACTGATCTTTTTGATATGACTGCACTGATTTTTTTGTATATGACAACACTGACTGTTTAATATGACGCCACTGATTGTTTAATATGAGTGCACTGATTGTTTGATATGACTGCACTGACTGTTTGATATAACTGCAAAGACTGGTTTTTAAAAACTCTCACTGCACTGACCGTTTAATATCACTACCCTGGCTGTTTAATATGACTGCACTGAATTTTTGATATGACAGCACTGACTGTTTGATATCAATCATTGATCTTTTTGCTATGACTGCACTGACCTTTTGATATTGCTGTTCTGACTGTTTGATGAGATAGCCTTGATTTTTGAAATAACTGCATCTCAAAATTAACAATTGCTAGGTTAATGTATAAATGCAAATCTAAAATGGGATGACCATGAAAGTAAAATTATATGTAGAACGAAAATTTCAACTTACCTCTAGTTGTTTAATAGAATCAAAATGTTTATTTCGCTAAATTTTAGGATTTTATACTATAAAGCCTAAATCCAGCCACATTTAGATTCCTGCATAATTGTTTGGGGAGGAACTTACTCTACTAATCTCTATAAACTATGCATCTTAAAGAAAAGAGTTTGTAACAGTATCTTTTGTAAAACTTACACATCTGTATCGCACGCAATGGAGCAAATATTCAAGAAACGATCATTCTGCAAAAGGCAGAATTCATGTTTAAGGTTTCCATAGAGGTGATTCCATGTTATATTTCTAACAGGTTTAATAAACAGCAAGTTTTACAACAATCTACGGTCGTCGAGTAATATGAATTATGTTACACCTCGCCCAAAATTAGAGCAGTTTAAAGGAAGAATGTCCTTTTCAGAACCATCAATATGTAACCGAATACCTGAGTCTATTCGGGGTGTAAAGACTGTTGATACTTTCACAACAAATTTTATTCGATGGCTCAAATCTCAAAAGTAAAGTTTATAGTTGGATTCTTTCAACTGTTTTCTTTTAATATTTACCTCCACATAAGCGCATTGGAACTTAGTATAGGTTGCTGATTACATTCCCTTCTTCCTCGTCCTCCACCATCGTGATTTTGACCTTGACGTTGTCCAAAAACGAAGTAACTTCGAGTTGCCCTTGTCCTTGTTTAAGGTGACCTCCTCATCGGTGTACGTGACTCTAACTACGTAAGGAATGCGTCAACAAAGTAATTAATCATTCGTTATCTGATTTTGATGCAAGATCGTTAAGCCTTTGACCAGTATAACCTGATTTATACTGATTCAATATCATTCTCCCTGGTTTCAAATGGAACCTGTTGGATGACTTTTGTAAAGAAGATGCCTTGAAATACGCCGTCATTAACAGGAAATATATCTTCGATGATCTCCTTGAACAGTTCGCTCCTCCAGAAATGGATCAAAAGATAGAACCTGCAGAGAGGGTGAGGAGGAGGAAGGCATTACAAGCGAACCAGTGCACAAGAAGCATAAATTATGAATACTGTGACGTTCGTATGTGGCAACATCTTTGCGTTCATGAAACATTGCATATTTAGATAATGAAGGGAATTACTGTATGTGCTTATCGTTAACTTTTTTGGAAAATATCGCCTTGTATATTGAATACCGCTTAAGCCGGTGCTAGGGGGCGTGAGTAGTGTTGCATCTTTAATTACTACTCATGAACAGACTCAATTAAACCGAGTCTGCAGTTTTCTCTATATGAGTAGGCTTTCTTGCTTTTGAAGGATCTCCCTTTACAGAATTTTTATATTTTTGTATTTATCATTAGGGTATTCAATGTATAAAATGATTCTTGGTTACAAAGATGGACATAAAACGATGCGGATAGTCATGCCTTATTTCGTGAGCTCAAAACATACACGTGAACGAACTACCACGGGTAGTTACTCAATAATTTCGTCGCTTTAATTTGTCATGTGCTATAAATCAGGCACCCGCAACGAGATATATTTAGGCCAACGCTTTATATAAAAACACCTATTCACTACCGATCTTTAAAACGTATAACTGTGTTATTTGAAACAGTTTTATTGGTACAAGTCCAATGGATTGTTAAATTTACAGTTTGGATCCAGTTTAACTTTTAATAAAGATTCTGAAAAGATATGGAAAATGTTGACAGTATGAAAGAGATAAGGGATATATAAACTTCATAAGTCGTTTCTTGGATAACAGCGTAACATATACTTAAAGTCACCGAGGCGATTAGTCGCTACATACGGTGTGTACTTTGGAAAACATTTCTTAATGCCTTTTTAAAACTTAATCTACGATTTGGTTTGTCAACATGTTAATGTATATGTTTAATGGGCGACGATCTAAAATCAGGTTATTTGGGTAAAAATGCGTATCAAGTTTAACCCTTACAATAGTGTGTATAGGAAGCTGTTCTTTATCCGATAAAGTTTATTTTAAGACTTGCGTCGTCTGTTTGTAAGCTATATGTTTATGACATTGAATTATTTGATGACCAAACGGGTACTTGATATAATATCGGGCGTGTGATACACTTTCAATACAAATCTACAATTTGCAAACGTGATTCAAGATGTAATGAAGGAGAATGATATTGAACCAGTATAAAACAGGTTATTATTTTGAACATGTGTATATCGATTAATTCATAGGAGCGAGAGTGTGGTATACAGTCTACTAAACGCGCACTGCCTTACATAAAAAGTGACTCCCCGTTGTTTTTTCTTATCGTCTAAATGATGAAAGCTAAATGATCTGTCATCCAAATTAGATAACTGATGATTGAATTACCGTGTTAATACATTCCTTTCGTGGTTGGGGTCACGTACACCGATTAGGTCACCCTGAACTAGGACAAGGGCTCCCCAAAGTTATCTCGTTCAAGGTAAAGGTCACGATGGAAGAGGAAGAAGAAGAAAGGAGGGTAACTAGCAACCTATACTACTCTGGAGCACCTTGTTACTCATGAAATTTGAAAACATTATAGGAAATGAAGATTTTGCTCGTCAGGAACAAATGCTTCATTTCCTACAATTATTTCTACAATAATTCAAAATTGCGTTTTTTTATTTTCCTAGGTTGTTAATGTTTTCTTCAGATTATTTTCTTATGGCTTAGTATAAAAAAGCTTTTGGAGGAAAAGGTTATCATAACTTTGATCTTGTTTGTGACAAATAGTGAATTGATATTTTAATTTCACATTAGATAGAAGATATCGAGGAGTTTATTTTCCAATAAGAATAAAATATGTTTGACCTTTGTACTTTCATGGAATATTTTTCTAACCTATAACACTATGGAAACCTTCCAGATCTAAAACCGACACTCACGGTATCTGATCTGTACTCGGGCCGCTTGACTTACGGCAATAATAATGATCTTTACCGTAGCTATGCATGATTACTACCCTTTTAAATAGTTTTTCAATATAACCATAACATCGTGTTTAGATGTATCTTCTTTAGTAGATATTGCAATTCAGTTCAGATTTCTCCTTTAATGTAGATTAAATAACTTTTTCACTGCCATTGGCGACTCAAATAAAAAAAGAAGTCCAAACTCAGACGTCTGATCAGGAACGTCACTTTTATGCAACATTATTTAGTCCATATATAAGGCTCTCGGAAAAATCAAAGTAAATTGAATTATTTCTGATTTTTATTTTGTTAAAATATCTGATCCAAAACCAGTTATAACCGTCAATTTTAATATGACAGCAAAAGGGTTAATGTTTACTCTATCCGCCATTTAATTGATCTTGTTGTACTCGTTAGTGTCGTATTCAAACTTTGGAATATTTAATAGTTTCGATAGGTATCCCATTACATTTGGCGTTTTTTTCTTATTGTGAGATATTTTAATAGTAAACTGTTTGAACTTGTACATTGTTCATACAGTGAGTACTCAATCACTCAATCATCTATGTTGTTGCCTGTAAAGTTATCTGAATTATATCGAGAATTGCTTTGCTAACATCATGTATCCTGGTCATGTGACCAGTAAGTGGTGTCTGATCGGAATCCAAAATGTTTGAAACTCTATGCACTTATTCATTTTTCATAAACAGAACATAAAAATATGAGAAGAGACTGGTTCCAGATTAGATACTAAGGCGTAAGGCATCTGATCTGAATTTAATCTGTTTGACATTCATGCATGATATGATTTTGCATCTAAGGTATTGTTGAATTTCTGTTTTCATTGTTATATTCTCGTAGTTAATTGTTTGTAATTTGAATGAATGTTTTTATTCGAGGGCCTCTAGGAAGATTTCGACTTATAGAGCCACCCTCGTAAAATAAAGTATTATGTTCATTCATTCATTCATTTATTCATCCAGAAGAGTATATTATGACTGCATTGACTGTTTTGATATGCTAAACTGACTGTATAACTGCACTGACTCTTTGATATGACTGCACTTACTTTTGATACAACTGCACTGTTTGATATTATTGCACTAGCATCATCACTGCCTTTTTTATATGACTGCACTGATAGCTTGATATGACTGCACTTACTATTGATATGACTGTGGTACTATTTGGTACAACATTACTGACAATTTGATATGAATTTACTGACTGTTAGAATGTGAGAAATAACCATGTTAATATTTTGACTTAGCATTATTGACTATTTATTTCACTTCACTGACTGTTTGTGTTTGTTGTTGTTTGCGTTCGCCGTACAGCGGTATTGCATGGTGTTGCGAGTTTTGGTTAGGAGAGTGCCACAACGGCTCAGTACCTCGGACTTCGACTCTCCTGGTGACTTATGAGGTGAAGCTGAGACTGAAACCCGGTCGGTCACATTATTCTGACAACGACGAACCAGTGTAATGCTAACCCGAAATCCTAAGCGTTAAGGAGGGAAGTCATTATTACCAATTTCGAAGTCTTTGGTTTGACCAAGCCCGGGGATCGAACCCCGGACCTCTCCCGACCCGTAAGCGAATTCTCTAACAACTGAGATAAGGCAAAATGACTGTTTGTCATGACTGAATTGATTATTTGATAAAACTATACTGACTATTTCAAATAGCTGCAAAGACGGTTTGATATAGCTTCAAAGACGGTTTGAAATACCTGCTCTGACTTACCTGACTTTGAAGAGACCATACCATTGTACATGTACGGATTATATACCGCAGCTGACGTGTGACAATTTACAGTTAGACATGACTATCGCGTGCAGTTTCCAGTGTTTATAACTGAACAAAATGAGGTCCGAGCAGATGTTTTTAATGTTGAACATTAAGCTTTATAAGCATGACTGTACCCATAGATAAATGTAATTTTCATTTTATATTAATATCTTGTATCCAAAATTCGTTTACAGTAATTTCCCTCTACTATGGCCACTGAATGAGGAAGCATGAAAGTCCTCAAAGACAGATTGTAGCTTTACGTATGTAGATCAAAAGTAATGCAAAAAGCTGTTTCTGCATTACTTGCAACCTACATTAAGCTACCGCCTGTCTCTTTGGATGTACACATTGGCTATTATTTTAAGTTATCGCGTAAGAAGGGATTTACTGTACATACTATCATTTGTTGACATATCATTATTACACACTAAACATAATACCCATTCGTGACCAAAAGACCTTAGCTAACAGACAAATATTAACAGACCCCTGCGGTTCACCACAGTCCATAACTCAGATGTGTGCAACCATTCAAAAACAATTATAAACGGTATGTGTTTAGGATTGATGGAATCGTTCAATAACTCATTTAATATATATCATCACAAGCGGGTTTGATAATTAAGGTTGCAAATATATTCTTTAAAAACAAATGTTAAAAGCTTTCATTGGAATGAAAATGTAAAGCGGTGAAACACATACATAATTGTAAGATCTGGAACAAACTCTCAATGTATCTGATCTGTACTCGGGCCGTTTGTATTTTAATGATCTCTTTAGAAAGATAGAAGATACATCATGCTCGTAGCTATGTCAAATGCACCTAACATAATCCCCTCTAAAACCCAGTACATATCTATTAGTAGAGTACCGTTTTGAAAACAAAAACATACAGTAATCATGTTGCCTTACTATTCATTAATGTGTACTTCAAGTAATTAGATTGTATTCGAAATCGGAACCGAACCGGATCGATTCGTAGTAAACTCGATCCGGGTCAACTGTTTTCGAGAGGATATGGCGGATGAAACGGGTCATAACTCTCGGGGGCTGCTTGATGCGCTATAAAGCGCATTATGCTGATTTTTATGGTTTTTAACCGGACGTTTGGCTATATAGAGTCGTATTCGAAACAGAGCAAACCGGAGTGATACGGGAACATCGTCAATCTATTTGGTTTCAGTACGCTACTTTGTTTATGTATGTAACTACAACAAGTTAAGCTAAATCTACCATTTATACATATAACCTCTCATGGTTTAACTATGTACCAAAGGTAGATAATAATTCCTTCAAGTATATCTCTTTCTTTTGTTTCGCTAGAAACATACTTTCCGAAGGATACCGGAAACGTACAAATTTCGTCTCGTTTGGCTTCTACTCTTATGCAAACACCATATCTTTGAGTTAAAGTCTATAGGTTTTGCATCAATATATATTTTCTGTTCATGTTATATGTTTTGTCATGTGTATTTGTTATGTATTGTCATGTGTATTTGTTAATTGTGAATGTGTTTTATATTGGCTCTCCTGAATTGGAGAAAATAACGTATCAATCAATCAAAAACTGCGCGTAAATGATACCCTTTGCAAATATCGGGGAATCAGATGAGCAATCCAGTATTATCTCATCTGGATCAAACTTGTTTGATACTATGTGTGAAGGTTCAAAAAGGAATAAGAAATGTAACAGACTACCATTTCGCTGAGGGAAATCTGTTTAAAGTGCTCGAATTTTAGTACTCGAGAAACCTTTGCATCAGTAAAACTTGCTGCCAGTCAGTATTAGAATTACATTTTTCTTTTCTATCATATCTCTTAAAACTTGAATCGGAGTGTCAAAAAGGTTAGACGGAGATGCCAAATTAATCGGAGTCCCATCTGACTCTAAACTGATGGCAAGTATTAAACCTTTTCGCAGGGTCTCTACTGTTTGTCCATAATTGTTTTCCTAGGTTTTAAGAATTATTGGTGAATACACCTTTCCTTGTTCATTTTTTTCCGTACATTTATTGGTCTTAAAGTCTTGTTTGGGGCTCACGTCACAAGTAAACTATATTTCTTCATAAAACCACGCTAAATCTTTGCATGGGGAAAGCATTTAAAGTTATTATATACAAATTTCGGCCGGATGGTAAGGGGACTTTAATAACAAATTTGCACTGATTGTTTAAAATATCAAATTGTTTAAAATGAAATCATGGGCAGTTTGGAATGACTACATATTGTTTGGAATGACTGTACTGACTGCTAAAAATGGATGTACTGTCCTTTTTATATATTTGCACAGACTGTATAGAATTTCTGCATTGACTGGTTGACACGAATGTACAAAATGTTTAAAATGACTGCAACGTCTGATCAATGTAACTGCGCTGGGTGTTTGAAATAATTACACCGATTGATTTAAAGAAGGTAAAAACTGTTTAAAATAAACTCACTGACTGCTTGAAATAACTGTACTGAATGTTTTAGGATTGCACTGACTGTTTGAAATGACTGAACTGACAGTTTTAAATAAATGCACTGTTTCTAAGAATACAGAGCCGCCGATTATCTGCTATAAATATAACAAACCTATCAGAAGTATTATTTGCAATTACAAAAAAATTGCTTTAGATTTAATGATTGAGGAATACTTGCCGACTTGCTGTGAGTTTGCATATTCGAAATTTGGTAACTCTCCGGTTGGCCTGGTAATTTTGACATCATCAAAGATAAACGGCTTAGGAATTTACTTACTAAAGGCTCGAAATATAGATTACCTTCTGTTATAGATTTTGACTCTTGCCGTGTTAATATTGCAGAGGCTAAGCAGAATTTTTGTTATAAATGGCGTCGTTGTGAACATGTTGAGTAAAATGGTATTTCAGAATGGAAAAAGCAAGTTTTTAGTATATCGAGTATATAACGAATATCTTCTTCCGCCAAGACCTAGAACATCATACCGCCATCTTAAGAAAGGATTTCAAGATCTACATTTAAATATGTTTTTGTTCCCGCTGATAATGCATCTAATATTGTGATCATCATATGACGATTATATTATATTGATGTTTTATCTCAGGAAATTATACATACTAAATCGTATATTTCGATAGAGACGTCTGAGCGTTTAATAATATCAGAACATGTTTCTATGTGTGAACAACTGAGAGCCGATGTGAAAATTACACAACATAAGCTCCCAACAATATACTCGATACCTAAACTTCATAAGAAACCATACAAAGCAAGTTTTATTGAAAATTCAAGCTCTTGTACCACTACTAAATTGTCACTACTGTAAACATCTTGTTTAACTAAAATTAAAGAGCACGGTAAATCTTATTGTGACAAGGTTTATCAGAATTCAGAAACTAATCTCGTTTGGTCAATTAAAATCTCTAATGAAGTCTTAAGTAATCTACAAAATAAAAGGTATCTGTCATCCACACTTAGCACCTATGACTTTTCTACACTTTAAACTACTCTTCCACGTGACCTTATTAAAGATAAACTTACTCAATTAATTCAGAAGACTTTTGAAAGAGAAACAATATCTTTTCTCGCGTGTAATACTGAACTTGCAAGATGAGCATGTTAAGCGTTACACTCTATGGACTTGCTCCGAAGTTTTTGAAGCACTCACCTTTATTCTGGATAACATTTTTTTACGTTATAGGAATGCCATTTATCGTCAAGTTATTGGCGTTCCTATGAGTACGAATTGTGCACCACTTGCCGCGGACTCGTTTTTGTATGTTAGATTTAAACCCAGATTCACAGGCAGTTGCATCCATGCTTTTGATGATTCATCTCGATATTTAAATGACATATTTAACATAGATAACCCCTATTTTGACAAAATGCGTACTTCTATTTAC
>JAULCE010028562.1:0-13840 GCA_032359355.1 Macoma nasuta | reverse complement strand
ATGAATAGTTCATGAATAGTTCATGAACTGAAGAATTCAGTTCATGAACTATTTATGAACTATTCATCATATTCAGGGATGTATCTATATATTGGAATAGATCACAAGTGCCAGTGTACATTTCTAATATATATGGGCATGAGTGATCTGCCATTATATACATCTTTTAAAATATACAAGTATATTTAATATAGACAAGCCAAATACTGCACTGTCATTGGTAGAGACTAGGGATGCTTGGTATTTATAGTTGTTTAACAGAAACAACAACAAAATAATCTAAAACAAATAATTGCTTTTCAAATAAGCACTTATGCCTGATAAAATTTATTCGAACAATATGCAACAAGCTTTTCAGGTAAAGTAGGCCAATTGCCCATATTACAATAACATAATTGAAACAATACAAGGTGAGTGACATATATACAACCAATGTATCACATTATAAATACATCACCATTATAATACATTGCTGGAACTTTAGCAATAAATAGCCCAACTAGAAAACAACACAAGAATAATTTCCAAAGGTCTCAAACAGCCACTGCTTTACACGCAATAGATATTCCATTAGACATCTCTGTAGCAAATGACTATTGAAAACATTTGTTCATAATGCTTTATTGTCAACAATGTGTCAGAGCTACAGATAACTTGAGATAAGCAGGCCGACCATTTCTCCGGAGTTTTCCAGAGACCTCCGGATTTTTCTGGAATTTAGAAATATTCTCTATAGCCATTGTTCTAAAACTGCAAGCAGCATTGGTCACAATGAGACGCCGTGTTACACGGCGTCTCATTGGGATACAAGCTGTTTGCAAATGTCATCATAGTTTCTTCCGTAGCACGCATAAAGGTGAATATTTGCCAAGATCTCCGGGTTTTTCATGACCCAGTTATGGTCACCCTGCCATAGCGTCTCTTCAACTGTATTCATGGAAAACTGCCTGACTAAAGATTCAGACCCGATCATCTGATAATCAGACGTCTAGCCATCCTGTTCAGATTGGAACTGAAAAAGCTTATGATTTATTCAAATAATCACAAAGGCATCAGAATTCATGAATATGATGAAGCCGCAAATGTGACAACATATTATGAAATGTCTTTCTACATATTTTCAAACTATCTGCCATCAAGCCAAATCGAGACAGTGCAAACAGTCCTGTTCACATCAGCCGTGTGATATGTTGATCGTACGACTTAGCAGGCTCAGTTCGACAAAACATCAAGAGAGGTCCAATTCGCACAGAAAGTGTGCATGTCGAAAATCTAGTTTGCGACGTTGCAACAGCTTTTCGACTTTGATAACTCGTACGGAGGTTTTGAGGTTTCTCCTAAAAATGTTGTCGTAGACAAGTGTATGGCTGACGCAAGTCTGATGTGAAACACTTCTTGAAAAAACACAAGACATTTGTGCTGCATTATGCGAAATATTTAGCGCGTCATGATGTCTTAACCTTTTCACCACCGGAGGCGACTTTAATCGGCATTGCAAAAAAGAGAAGTCCCAGTTCAGACGCCGCCTTAAAAGGCGGCGTCTGATCAGGGACTTCACTGTTTTCAACACAATGTATTCCGAATATCAAGGTTTCGGAAAAGCAAAACTTTATATATAAATTATTTGTGTTATTTATTTCGTTAAAATATGTGATCCAAAACCAGCTACAGTCGACAATTTAAAATTTGGCGGCGAAAAGGACTTTGAAGCGGTTTGTAGGCCATGCAATCGCTTCGGAAACGGTTATACCGATTCAATTACGATCCCGATATCAATCTTAATAGTTTTCGTATTGTATGGTACATACTTTTCTTAATATTGAAATGCAGGTTTTAATATGTCTGCTTAGAAAATTGTCGCCTGTTATCATTGTCGTCTGCGTCATTTTCAAAGTCTTCTGATCTGCTTATAATTTGTAGAATGCATTGCCTGAAAGTGAAACAGCTTGGTTCCAGATCAGACGCCGAGTTACTCGGCGTTTGATCCGAAACAAACCTGTTCGAATATTATGTTATGGTCGCGATGTGTAGGACAAGGGTTAAATGTTGCATATCAATAATCATCTATCCAATTTTCATAGGATAAAACATGTGTCAAAAAGAAGCGTCAACGTGGCGCAAAGCATTTGCAATGCCTTGCATAATCAAACTTAATCTTATTTGTTTGTCCAAAGCACGTCTTAGTGGGGCAGATACGTGAAACAATTGTTCACTGTGTGGTAAAAGCAACGAATTTGGTACAGTCGATGTAAATGATGTTTTAGATGGTTTCAGATATAGCGCCAAGTTTGTTTTGCCCCTGGTGGCCTTTATGTGCCAAAATCAAAGATGGCCGCCAATCGAGATGTGAAAATATATATTTTTTAATATGTTCCTTTATATATCAGATACAGACATGATACATATATCGTTTAATATGTTTTCAGATACGGAGAAGTCAATGCCACAATTATTTTATTGATAAAATGAAAATAATTCAATATATCGTCCTATTTCATACCCAATAATGCTGTTTTTGGGTGGAATATGACCAATTTATTGTGAGAGCAACAAGTAATACATGTAGTATACTATTATATTTTCAGGTACCACGGATACACAGATGTCATCAATTTGTGAACACATTAATAAAGTATTTACTATTTATACTCGCAGGTAGCTGACCTATTAGAACTGCCAAAATGTCAGTAAGAAAAACAGTGCAAGCTAGAAAAGGAAACCCTATCCGCTATATCCAGGTGCACACCTGAAACTATTGTTTGGGCTTTCTTAGCGTTTTGCCAAGAAAACTCACCTACAGCACTTCGGTGTCCTGCACTTTCAAAACATACATATGACCGTTTAGCTGACAATTTGAAGTATTTTCTATTTTGTTTTAGGCAAGCAACCAGTGCCTGTAGACATATCCCGGTACACAGATGACATTTTGCCAAAAAAACTCACCTGCAGTACTTCGGTGTCCTGCACTTTCAAAACATACATACATAGGAGCTGGTTATGACCGTTTAGCTGACACTTTGAAGTATTTTCTATTTTGTTTGAGGCAAGCAACCAGTGTCTGTAGACATATCCCGGTACAGAGATGACATTGTTTAGACCCTCTCCCAGCATTTCGCCAGATGACACCAATTATGTCGCTTAAAGTGTTCTGCTGAACAAGTCAGCTAAAATATGGTTTTATATGCGGCGACAGACTTCCTGCGAAAATGAAGCTCCTAGTCAAGATCTCTCTTTTCTGTGTGACTAAGTGGGGAAGCAATTGCCAATCTACATGAAGCAATAATATCAAATCTTATCAAGAGCGTAAATCGGTGTTCTTTACAGCTACAAGAAAAAAAGCTTATTGCAAAACTTAGCGACGGTGACCTTGAGGCACAAGGAGCGAAATACCATTCAGCATGTCTTGTGAAACTATTCAATAATAGCAGCAGAAAAAAGAAACAAGGAAGAAAAAAGTCACAATCCTGATGGTCTTGCTCATGATATAGTCTTGGTAGATCCAACTGGCTATATTGAAGAGAAACGTGTAGCTGACAAGGACATATTGCAACTGTTTTCAAGCTAAGTAATCTTATACCGCTGTATACAAAACGCTTAAGAAAGCTAGTAAGGTTACATATATCTTGTCGCATTAACTCTACTCGCCTGAAAGAGGGACTCTAAATTAATGCATATATGGAAGGTTGTGATATTCTGCTTACCTATGACCAGGACTGGATGACTGTAACGAAAAAGCCAATTTTATGGCTTGCAAAAGCTGCAAAATTTGTTAGCTGAGGTATGTTAAAGACGTGTGCAGCATTCGACAATTGCTTTGACAAAGGGTATCAGGAATATTAAGTGTCAATGTCATTGACAGCACTACTTGCCATGCCAATGGATGGGACCAATATAATTACTTACCAATTGGATACAATCAGACAAACATCTCTCTGTCTCGCTCAGCTGTTGCCATTCAGTAGTTATGTCAGATGGCGTGATACATCCGCTCATACCCGTCACAGTAAGAGAGAGAGAGAGAGAGAGACCACACTGCCTGTTTATATTTGTTTGTTGATCCATGGACATACTCCCAAGCGTGAATTTGTTGATATTATGTTCCATATCAGCTTGTCAATTTCATATAACGATAGAGTTCTTGACCTTTCCACAGAAATGGCATACTTAGCATCTCAACAATCTGAAACTGATGGTTTTGTGCCCGTTGGTTCTGCGCAAACACATACATCTGCAACGGATGGTAACATGGACCACAACCAATGTTCAACTACCGTACGGGATTCGTTTCATGACATAAGTACATATCAAAATCAAATAGAATAATCTGATGGTATTGATGATGAATCTTACACGAATTTTACACACTGATGAAGAAGGACCCAATTGTCCCGTTGACTAGTAGAACTCACTCTAGAATTGGCGGTATCTGCTTGTTTGGAGACTTTGGTCGCAGTGTCAGTCTTTTACCTACACTATCATCATTTTCTTCTATATGAATTTGGAAAAGAGATATACCTGTGTCATAAAACAAATCATGTGCAGTAGTTGATCTTGGGCTGTTGTCGATGTTATCCATCGTGGCAGATGTAAATAGATGTTTGTGCAGAACCAGTGAGCACACAATACTATAGGTTTCATTTTGTCAATATGCTGAAATGGCCATTTCTGTGGAAACGTCAAAAACTCTGTCCTAATACGGAATTAACAAGCCGAGATGGAACATAATACCAACAAGTTCGGGTTTGCGAGTATATCCTGGCTCATTAAACCAATATTAGAATTATATAGATATGAATGGATGTCTTTTGCCAGCTGATATAACTATTGTAATACAACAGCCGAACTTGACAGAGATATATTGCCTGACTGTGCTAGACTGTTTAATCATAAAATTGGTTCCATTAATTTGCAAGCCAACGTTCCAAGTAGTATTGGCAATGACGTTGACTAAATTTTCCTGACAGGCTTTGTCAAAGGAACTGTAAAATGTTGCACGCGTCTCTAACATATCTCGAGGAACAATTGTGGCAGCTTTAGCCAGGCAAATAGCTTAATTGTCGCAGTCAGCAATGCATATAACCATCAGTGCAGGTCCAATATGCTGGTCAAAGGTGGGCAGAGTATCACAATATTGCTTGTATACATGAGAAACAAGTCTCTTTTTCAGGCAAATAGAGTTAATGCGACCAGATATATGTACCCCTAACTCTATCAAACGCTCTGTATACAACAGTATGAAATTACTTGGCTTAGCTTGAAAACAGTTGCAATGGCCTTGTCAGCTGCACGTTTCTCTTCGATATAGCCAATTGGATCTACCAAGACTATATCATGAGCAAGACCATTAGGATCCTGGCTTTTTTCTTCTTCTATTTTCCTGCTGGTATTATTGAATAGTTTCACGAGACATGCTGAATGGTATTTCGCTTCTTGTGCTACAACGGTCACCGGTGCTAAGTTTTGCAATAAACTTTTGACCTTTTAGCTGCAAAGAACACTGATTTACGCTCTGGGTACATGCAAAGTGACAGACGCTTGAAGAGAATCAATTTATTAGCAATTTTATACAACGATTATTAACACTTGAAAGATATTATGCTAAAGAAAACAGAACTTATCCAATGATAAATAAATTTAATAAGGCCTTGAAAGATATGATTTAAATAGAAATATCAATAAAGTCTCTTTATTTCTTTCATGCAATTGCAATTGTAAAAATAAAATAAATAATTATATTATCATGTTCAGACGGTGTATATTGCTGACCAACATGTTCTAGTTTAGGGTGTGTTGGATTATGTATACATTGCCTGTACATATGCCATAACATGCAAAAAAGAGAGTAGTTTGACTTCCACGTTGCAAACTATGATAACGTCATGGGAAATATCTCTTAAAGGGGTATGTGTTTTTTTTTTTAGATCTACATAGTTTGCACACAAATCAGTTAAATTGTCCAAAAGAGACTTTATGACTTGTTATAAATGAATAAACGGACTGGCTGACAAAAAAAAAGATTTTATGTCACACGTAGCTTTGCATTTGCATCCCATACTCAGTCACAAAGGAAACGAAGATCGTAACTAGGAGGTTCATCTTCGCGGGAAGTCTGTCTCTGCATATAAAACCATCTTTTAGCCGACTTGTTCGGAGTTCAGACAGTTGTACTCTTGCAAGCCGACTAGCCGAACACTTTAAGCGGCATAATTGGTGCCATTTGGCTAAATGCTGGGAGAGGTTCTTAGTAATTTCATCTCATTCGTCAAGCCGGGATATGTCTACAGGCACTTGTTGCTTGTCTTGTTCTAGAAAATGCTTCAATATGTCAGCCAAACGGTCATAAACAGCTCATATGTATGTATGTTTCGAAAGTGCATGACACTGGAGTGCTGCAGGTGAGTTTTCTTGGCAAAACGCAAAGAAACCCCAATCAATAGATTCAGGTTTGTACCTGGATATAGCAGACAGGGTTTCCTTTTCTAGCTTGCACCTATTTTCTTACTGACATTGTGGCAGTTCTTAAAGGTCAGCTACCTGCCAGTATAAATATGTAAATGTTTTAATTGATTTATTCACAAATTGCTGGCATCAATGTGTCCGTGATACCTGAAAATATAATAGTACATAACATGTATTACTCGTTGCTCTCACAATAAATAAAACTTGGTCATATTCCACCCGAAAACAGCTATTTTGGGTATAAAATATGACCATACATTGAATTATTTTCATTTAATCAATAAGATAATTGTGGCATTGACTTCCCCTTGTCTGAAAACATATAGATCGATATTTTGATTATGTCTGTATCTGGTATATAAAGGAAAATATTAAACAAAATATATTTTACAGCTCAATTGGCGGCCAGCTTGGGTAACGGCCACCAAGGGCCAAAACAGATTTTGGCCATACATCTGAAATCATTTAAAACATCATGAACATCGACTGTACCAAATTTGGTGCTTTTACCATAAAGTAAACAATAGTACTGGTAGTTTACACACATCTGCCCCACTTCTAACAACAAAGCTAAAAAATGTTTTAAGTTTCTTTATTGTTTTATCAAATCAAATTTAGAGTCAGCATACTATACTCTCTTTATATCTTAAATAGTTGTGAAAGAGATTCTGAATCTTGTTACATATTTTACATATAAAGTTCTATAAACATTTACAGATATGTATTGTATATATACTGTATTTAGTTCTTTCTTTAATACTTCAGATGTATGTTTTTTTTTAATTCTGCTTTAAACCAAGACCAGCAAACTACCTTTTGCTTTGTGATGCAACATTATTTTCAACTACACAAGGATTCAAATGGTCAAACTTCTAATGTGACTTCCAACTATTTCAAGCCAATACCTTTTTGTCAATTAAAATGCACGTGTGTACTTAATTCTAACAATGTGATTGCAGTTGGAGGAAACACTATCTTTCTAGCTCAACGCTAAATGTCACGCACATGAAATACAGTCGAACCTCGATAGCTCGAACTCGTCGGGCCCCTCGAAATTACTTAACCGAAGTTTGAGCTCAACGAACTTTCAAAACCTATTGCATTATTATAATATTTTTTAATAAAGTTATGAAATATCTTATATCATATTTTTAATAAGAAATAGTAGTCAAAATAACAAGCAGCATGGCTCAAGATCAGACGCCGAGTAGCTCGGCGTCTGATCTGGAGCCATATTGCTTGCAATTTAAAATTCTATTTTGTATCTACGATACTTTTGTTCCAGTTCGAGTTAAAGGGAAGTTCGAACTAAGCGAGTTCGAGTTAACGGTATTTGACTGTACAATTAAACGTTATAAGTTATAAATGTAATATGAAATGATGACAACTGTTTGGTGTGTGTTTTTTACGATTTTATAACTGTGAGTGTCAAATAGTCTGGAGCTTGATCAGACGCCGAGTAGTTCGGTGTCTGATCTGGTTCCAAACTTTATGCATAGGTAATTGGTTTTCGGACGATCAACGCATCAGTTGGGAAAGAATAACAGTCAGTCTAAAACTTCACCTGCATTTATGGCACCACATGTAAGTGTATTTTAATTGGAAATCTTTACAAAGAAACTCAATGAGCCCTCGCACTTAAGTGTTTCGTATAGGATTACTTGGTCCTAGTTTATCTGTACAGTGGGAGGAACGCTTTTCTGCTACATCTATCACGTTAGACACTGAGAACTGTCCTTTTGTACACCTAGTTTGGAGCATAATAAGACGCATAGTTTCTTGGCGTCTTACCAGGCTCCAAACTGCTTCAGACTCTTAGTGATTAATTTTTCAAAATGGCCAGAAGATTGTTATTTTTCCTTGATATTTCCATTTCGTTTGCGTTTCGCTAAAAGATGAAACGGTAAAGAATAGCGTTTCACATACTGTAACTTTGTTATTGTAAATTACGTTTGATGTACCGGGTTGCAACTTGATTCAGAATAAACTTGGAACAAATGTAAATGGAGTTGAACAATAACAAGCCAACATCAACAGTCGAGGATCGGTTTAGATGCAGAAAAAAACATGCATTTAGCGGTCATTGTAATTATATTGGTCCCATCCATTGAGATCACTTAACCCTTTGGCGCCAAATTAAAAACTGTCGTCTGCGACAAATTTCAGATTTAATATCATTACGAAATAAGTATCAGAAATAATTAAATAAACTTTGGTTTTTCTGAAATCTTAATGTTTGGACTTTATATTACTGCAAAAAATTGAAGTCCCTTATCAGACACCGCCTTCTAAGGCGGTATCTGCTCTGTGACTTCGGTTTTTGCTTATGTCGACTTAAGTCGCCTATAGTCGCCTATTCGAGATTCAATTCAACATTGCAAACACTGTTAGTCCCAGATTAGACTTTTTTGCAACGAAATTCATTCAAAAATAGGATGTCGGAAAAGTCAATTTTATATTTAATTATTTCGGTTATATTTTCAAATATTTGATCCAAAAACAGTTACAATCGACAATTTTAACTTTGGCGGCGAAAAGGTTTACAAACTTTAAACACAGTCATGATCGCAAAACAAAAATAATGCAGTAAGCTCAGGACGAGTTTTCTTTAAATGTTTCGTGCTGTATTAAACGACAGCTTGTCTTAAACACCACAAATCGGGGCAATCTCAATGGTTCCTTAATACAGAGACGACTGTATTCGTCAATTATATGTTAGTCTTATCAGATTCAACTCATTGTTTGCAATTTTATTATTATAACTCTTATACTGCTGAAAAAAAGCATCTGTCGAGCTATTGTCTACTTAATTCCCAACGTTAAGGTGCCTCAATGGAATAGAAAGGTTAACCCTTAGCCTGCTATTTGCGATTCGTAAAATGTAACACGTTTACGTTTGGAATACGTTTTGTTTGCCCTCTTCATTAGATTATTTCGTTGTGGATACATCTTAAACTGGCAATATTATGATCTAATAGTTTAAAACTGGCATAATTATGGTGTTATGTGTTTAGATCCAATAAGCAAGAATTTAGATATGGGACAATTTTGATGACAGGATAGCAGCTAAAGCCAATCTCTAGATTGTTATACCGTAGACTCTGATAGCGACAGATCATCGATTAGATTGCTCTCTATCAAAGTTAACAGGTCCGTTCTGTCGCTACCATCAAAGAGCAGCCCGAATGCTTTAAAGCGACGGATATTACCATAGAAATAAAGGACACACTGGATCGTCTCTAGAATATAGATTGCGGAATGAAACAAGCAATCATTCTGTAACGTTTGTGTCTCATGCATTCTAGATGTTGATTTGCGTTTATAACCCGTTTTTAGATATATCCACACAGAAAGTATTTAGTGTAAAGGGTGATTGTCTAGGCAAAGGGAAAATACAATTTTTTAATTGTTTTGAAAACATACATACTTGAAATGGAGCATTCGCTGGTTACGAGCAACTGTTCAATTTCTAACATTTGATTCAAACGTCACCATCTACAGAGCGGCGCCAAAAGGCGTGTGGATATGTTATTAAGGGTTAAATACCTAGATTAGGAAGGTGGTACCCTGTGGTGCGTATAAGTTACTTAGTGAGATATACTAAGCCCTAGTCTCATCACCATAAAATAAACAACCTTCGACATTATTAGAGGTCATCCCTAGCCGTGCTTAGAATCCGATAGGGAAAAGACTATACACTGTCCATTCCAACCCAGTCAAACATGGGGCTGCGATTTCTTGCGATCATCTGCGACCTAAATCTACCTTCAGTCGGACACGATCATAGCGATTGTCTGCAAACCTCAACCTCAAAAATTGACAAAAGTCTAGCAAAGACTAACTGCGATTTCCCAAGCCTACCTGCAACTATTACACGACCTGTTAAATATCGCCTGTGACCTTGTGGTCGCAGACGAACTTTAACAGGCCATAAGCCTATGCGTGACTAGGTCGTAAGATAATGCTGACTGTGAGATACCCGGGAAAGCTAACTCCATAAATTAGGTTACAAATAACGCATAGCTGAATGCCAATTCCTAAGGGTTGGGATGGGGATAGAGTGGGGGTTTGGCAGAGGTTTATCAAGAAATAAAGAAGGGTTTAAACTTCTAATTACTAAGGGAGTATATAAATGTTAAACGAGACCCTTATCCCTTAAACAGTTTAAGATCATGACGTATTTCCACAAAATAAATAACTAAAAGTGCGTTCGCGGTCTTTAGTCATCGTTGACCAATAATCTGAATTGGTGAATACAGTGGATTCCTATACAATACTCTTTTTATTTATGGCGGCGTCTGATCTGAATCTGAAACTTTTTCAGTGACGCTTTTATGTAATATTAGCAGAAAAGTATCAACTCATTATCCCTATACTATATTTAGATTGTGACGTCATTGTTCTATTTTAAGCTTACTAAACACAATCTCAAGACAAAGTATTGCATAATGTCAATGGTTTTGAAGACATTATGGAAAATAGAGCATTTGCTCCAGAGGAGCAAATGCTCTATTTCTCATAATCTCTTCAAGTGTCAGCCACAATAGATACGCAATTATGCGTCTCTAGAAGGGAATGAGTTAATATAAATGGGCCACGTCACGCGAAAAGGGGCACTCAGACATAGAAAACAGTGTAGCCCCAGACCAGCCGCCACGTAACTGACAGGGGGTCTGGACAGGGTCTGCATTGCTTGCAATC
Organism: Macoma nasuta; assembly: GCA_032359355.1. Classification (NCBI taxonomy): domain Eukaryota; kingdom Metazoa; phylum Mollusca; class Bivalvia; order Cardiida; family Tellinidae; genus Macoma; species Macoma nasuta. The sequence continues at coordinate 2,680 of JAULCE010028562.1, read as the reverse complement.
TTAGAGGACATGCGATTCTACCTTTAAATGAATACAAAAGGTAAATTCTCGACTAGATGCTGGAATAATAGCGCAGAAAAAAAGACGAGTCAGCACATGTCCGAGTGCCCCTTTTCCTGTGTCGTCGGCCAAATATTCATGAAGTAAAGGGTTAAAGTAACAGGACAAGTTTAAACATTATCTGAAGTTTAATTCTAGACTTTGAGTCAGATCTCAAGTTAAAATGTGTGTATTCTTGGCCCAAAATACTACATCCTCTACAAGGACGACACTAAGGACATTAAAATTAAAAATCATGAATAAATTCTGTTAGACTAGAACACTTATCAATAACAATATCTCTAGGTTATATATCACATATTAAAAATGTGTCCATAGGACACAAATGCCCCCACCTCCACTTTGTCAAAATCGCAACTTGTCACAACATCAAGACCCATAACTCTGTAAATATGAATTGTGGCTGGATGAAAATAACCTGGTGCACAAGTTCACATCCTGGATAATATACCCATTAAGTTTCAAGACTGTATTACAGATACTTTAAGAGTTATGCGTGACACAAACTTTTCGGGATGGACGTTAATACGGACGGACAAAAGCAAATCTATATACCCCCTCTTTTTGTGGTGGGGGCATAATAATTAGCCAATATCTGGCTACTCGCCACTAAGCTGATAAGTGTAAACAGTTTGAATCCAGATTAGATTCCAAGTCTCCCATTCAACCCATTTTAGAGACTCCAGAATGACTCGCAGCTTGATCCATTAAAAAAGAAGCTGGGAGCCATTGAGTTTAGTCTGAAAATGCAATGGAGATTTCAAGACCAAATGTTGAAGTATTTGGCATCTGATATCAAACTAAAAACCAAATTCAGCACATTTTGGTAAAAGCCTTATTCCTTAAATAGGAATACTTTAATTTCTGGTCTAGGAAGATGTTAAATGATTTCTAGCCAAGATCGGATTCCAAGTTTAATGCAAATACTGGCATATTTTAACTGACTAATTAAGCTTTTAATATGTCTACTTGACAAAGATGTCCATATTTGACAATTTGGCATAAATAGGGCCATCATTTTGGTAAAATGGGAACCAAACACCATTACCATCTCATTACCATCGTCTACATATTAAGGTTATTCAAATGTTGAACAAATTCAGCCAATAAGTATATATATGAGTTGTTGGACAAACATGATATTTTGTCACATATGTGTGGATGAATATGAGTGCTTCTGTATGATTTCCACTTTTAAGGAATTTCAGAGTGAAAACCTCACTCGGCTCTCATATTGAAAATATTGCATCAGATTATAGCATCAATCGTTTGGAATGATGGGTGACAAAGCAAAGTATGCACTGATGACTCTAAACCAATGTAAATCCTGTTCAGACACTTGTGACTTGGCGACTGGTCTGGGTTTACACTGTGTGCAATGTCTTTACCAATTTATGCCTAGTGTCTACTAAAATGGATACTTGCAAACAGTTTAGATCTGATCAGAGGGCCCTTTTAAGAGCCCTTGGATCAGGGTGTGAACTGTTTACAATTACTAAAAAAAACAGAATTGTAGAAAATAGTATTTCTTTTTAAAAATCACCTTTTACTCTGCAAACGAACTGTTCCTGTCATGGTTTGGACAATGCCACCTAATATTTGATGTACACATGGGTTTTAAGGCTTGAAATCAGACAGCCACGCTCATATACACAAGGACAGCATGATACTATGTGTCTCTTGAGCTATGGATGCATTCTGATGGGAAGAGCCCAGTACAAAACTTTAGTGCATTTATGATTAGTATGGATTTTGATGGTTTGCAAATGTTATCAAATGTGAGCAATTATCAAGGCATTGCCGTTAGTCAAGCAAATATCAATAATTTTGCATTGAAGCATATTCGAAGCCTTAACGCTTGCCTGTTATAAATCCTTTCAACCTCCTAGACCAATATAAATACTTACGCAAACACCAAAAAGACAAACACTGCAGACCCTGATCAGAGGGCTCCTGAAGGAGACCTCTGATCAGGGTCTGCAGTGGTTTGAGTTTTTTTTTATAGTAATGTCTGAAAGTTATCCACCTGTGCTGTGACATACTGACCATATTTTAAAAACAGAAGACTCCTTTAACTCTGTGCACGCTAGCTGTGGATATATCTGCCCAGGGATAGCCTATGCAAACAGTTTTGGATCCAGATCAAGCCCAACAAAACGTTGGGCTTGACCTGAGATCCAAACTGTTTGACAATTTGATTCTACTTTTGCAAAAAGAGAAAGAAATATCATGTATTACAAATCATTTGAGATAAAAAAAAAATATTGCACACAAATTACCCAGCATGCAAAGGGTTAAAGTTACTCAGGATTGAAAGGGTAGATTTTTTTCTCATTTTTTTTTTATTATTCTTGCTAAAAATGTATAGATACATTTAACTTTAACACTAAGCAAGCTTGTAAGTTACCTTGGCAGTGATACATAATGGCTTAAACATCCCTGAATCCCTGATTTATACACTTAAATATGTTATGACACTTTTCTGCTATACTACCCCTCACCAAACACTGAACGCAGAATGTGCTTTGATTTAATTTATCTTAACTAGGGATGGCAACGGTTAATCGGTTAACCGATTAACCGTTCGAACGTCCGATTAATCGGTTACAAAACTGGTAAT
>JAULCE010028451.1:0-13841 GCA_032359355.1 Macoma nasuta | reverse complement strand
TGGGTAGTGGAACATGGTGGACATTGTTTACATCTGAGTCGAAGAAATTTTGCATTCTGAACGGAACTTTATTATTTTCAACAGTATTTTGGTTTAATTTATTAACTATGTACGGTGGGTATCAAGGCAGATATGCCCCATTAGCCGAAAACAGTGAGAAACAGGCGAGAAAGAGAAAGAAAAGGGCCGAGAGTGACACGTCGACACCCCGCTCACCCCACCCACACAGTGCCCCTGACCTTTCTGGTTTCTCTCCCACGTCCAAGTCTCAGTTTGAGAAATTAGATATAGATGAGAAAATGAACTGTTTGTTTGATCTGATGTCGGAATCCGGACCCATGCTCATGAAATTAGACAGTATTAACCAATCATTGTATCAAAACAAGGCAATATACGACATCATTACCCCCGTGAGATTAGGGAGGCGCGCAAAGAACTCTGGCCACATTTCAAGGAAGCAAAAAGCAAGTATGGTCCGAAAAATGTAAAATTGATCTTCTCTGCAGCACTTGTCATACATGGCGAAACTATCCAGAACTTGTTTCCAAAGTGGCCTGATATTCTTCGCGAATCGTGAAACTCCGACGTTAGGACAAGAACTGAATTACGTCTCAAATCAATCGTCGACACTACACTGCAGGCCGCAATCTCATCACAGAACGTCAATCCCGTCACCATAGATGACCCCGAGCCCGATCCTGAATCCGAATCAAGCACAGATTCTGAGGAGTCCAATATCGCTGATATCCCCCTGACTAGCCAGGAGGCTGAACCTCAGCAGCAGTCCGCCGATCTCACCATCACCAGACCAGGATACCTGCTCGACAAGCACCCTATCATGTCCGAGTCAGCAGGTGTACTTTTAACATCCGTTTTGCCCACTGATGCAAACACATCGGACGATCAGCCACACCAGGCCATTGCACCTGACCCCGTCGACGCTGCTGATCACATTACCGCAGAGCCACAGATGAGAACACCCTAAGAGCGACCGGGGAATGTGGCCTTCTGTGACCAATGTTTAAGTCTCCCGTGTACCTCTTCTAGATCTAAATGTGTTCATTCTACCCGTGTTGATGTTAGTGTTTCCTTATTGCAAACAGCCACCGAGTCTAACGCACAGAGTGATTCGAACAACTCGTATGATTTTCAGTCCCCTAGCATGTTTCCCCAATCTAGTGTATCAAATAGCACATATTCTCTTTATTGTGACCCGCTTTCCAGCATCCATCTCTGCAAAATAACCAAATCAATACGGTGAGGGAGTCGAACTCTTCCAGTAATGGTGATTCTACACTTGGCCTTCAAATATTAGACCACATCCCGAGTGACTCACTGGAGCATTCTTATGCTACATACTCTGAAGGTGGCCTAGTGCTTCAAGACAGTGAACTGAAAACTGGGTCTATTAATGTCTGTGGGCTCAAATCGAGAATTAATTGTCCTGAGTTTGTGTACCTGGTAGAACAATATTCCATTGTATGTGTTTTAGAAACAAAGCTTGATTTTGATATTATCGAATGTCCGAACTACACATTTTTGTCAAAGCCTAGACCTGAGAGTTAAAAGCGTAAATCTGGTGGAATAGGCTTTTTTGTTAAAAACAATTTGATGAATAGTATAGAAACTTTAGATTCAAATTGTGAGTACATTTACTGGCTAAAATCTACGGACCGTCACGAAACTAGTTTTGTAATAGGCGGCCTATATTTGCCTCCAGATAATTCCCGTTTTTTCAATGCGGATGAGTTGTTCTTACTCGAAAATGACATAGCCTCGAAGTGTTCACAATTTGATCATGTTTTCATAACCGGTGATGCTAATGGTCACACTTCAAATTTGTCTGATATCGTTGTTTTTGATAATTTTTGGCGCAATATTTTGACCTAGATGAAGAAACATCAAACTCCTTAAATCAAGCTTCTGCGCTACAGGAATGCGGTATAGTCCTTTAAATAGATCCTCCAAGTGTGATGAGATAAACAGACATGGTTCTAAGTTAATTGAGATATGTAAAATGAATAGGCTATTAATACTAAATGGTAGATTGGGTAAAGATCGTGATATTGGTCGCTTAACCTTTAAACAAGCTACCGTTATTGACTACTCAATTGCATCTGTTAGTCTGCTATTTATACATGATTTTGAAGTTATTGAACTTGATGCGCTATTCTCAGATGGCAACTGTCTTTTATCAATGACCCTTAACTTTGTCCCAACCCACCAAGAAACCCCCGATCTTGATCCTAATGTAAATTCTACCCGCCCGCCTAAATGGAGAGATGAGCAAAAACACGAATTCGTTTAAAACATTGATAATACTAAGATTGACGAAAATATGGTTAAATTGAATAGAATATCCCCTTCTAACTTAATAAAGTATGTAAACGAAATAGCGGAAGCAATTTCCAGTGTATTTGACAAGGCGGCGCATGTTACATTCCTGAAACCTCCAAAATGAAGAAACGAAATGCAAAATTAAACTCTAATAATAATATTTTTACAAAAGATAAACCCTGGTTCGGGCCTCAGTGTACTAGAGCCCGTAACGCTTACAATCATGCCAGAAAGTCGTTCCAGTTGAATCAATCCCAATTGAATAGAGATAAGCTCAACACTGCAAGTGGCCATTATAAACAAACGATAAATACATGTGTACGTAAGCATAAGTATATTGTCGAGGAAAAGTTACGCAGCATGAACTCACACAAACCTAAAGATTACTGGAAACTTTTAAATAGCATTAATAAAGAAATTATACCCGATGGACCGGACATAAACAGTTTTTACGATTATTTTAAAATTATAAGTTCAGAAAACCAGCCAGATGATAATCCTTTACAATTTGATGATAATTATATACCCCCATTCACACAACTGATGCTCTAAATCGTCCAATCACTGCCACGGAAATAGAAAAAATAACTAAAAAGAGTAAAAATTGAAAAACCTCGTCGCCATGTGATAATATAATAAACGAATATATAAGAATACGAAGCATCTGATGACTCCTATTAATTGTAAGTTCTTTAACATTATTTTAGATACTGGTGTATTACCCGATTCGTGGCTCGTCGGTTCAATCATGCCAATTTTTAAAAAAACAAAGGCTCAAAATCAGATCCTAAAACTTATAGACCTATAACTATATTCAGCTGTCTAAGAAAGGTATTCACTGCAATTTTAAATGACCGTATGTATGCTTTTTTTTAACTGAAAACGATTTATTGCAAGAAAACCAGGCCGGTTTTAGATCTAACTATTCTACGTCAGACCATATTTTCTCTCTTTATATTCTTATAGAGAAACTTAGATCGAAGAAGAAAAAACTGTTCTGCTCTTTGTGGATATTTCCGCTGCCTTTGACTCAGTCTGGCGATCTGGTCTTTGGCACAATTATTTTAAACTTGGAATAAGAGGGAAATTTTTCGAAGTTATTAGAAATATGTATTCTGATATCAAATCATGCATAAGTGTAAACGGTAAAACTTCTAGTATGTTCACTAGTTCATGTGGTGTTCGTCAAGGCGAAAACCTTTCCCCGATCCTATTTTCAATGTACCTTAACGATCTAGAAGACTATCTTTAAAGAAATTGTTCAGGTATAAACCTAGATATTAATATAGATGATACCATATACTACCCGCAATTTTTAATCCTGCTCTATGTATATGATATTGTTATTTTTAGCCAAGATCAAGAAGGCCTTCAAAAATGTTTGGATTGATTTTCAGAATATTGCGATCTTTGGAAGTTAAAAGTAAACTATTCCAAAACAAAAGTAGTAATTTTCGGAGCTAGAAAAACAAACAGTTTCTTTTTTTATCAAAAATAACAAGATTGATACCGTCACTGAGTTCAAATATTTTGGTGTTTATTTCTCGTCTTCCGGGAGCTTTCTTAAATGTCGAAAATATGTAGTCGAACAAGCAAATAAAACACTTTTCAAATTATTTTACAAAATAAACCATCTTCATCTCCCTATTGATCTCCAATTGAAACTGTTTGATCATACGATCATGCCAATTTTAACGTACGGAAGCGAAGTATGGGGTAACAAAAATCTAGATATGGTAGAACAATTCCATTGTAATTTTCTCCGTCGTATTACAAAAAGTCGTAAATCCACACCTAGGTACATGCTCTATGCGGTACTATCACGTTTACCGGTAGATATAATAATAAAATCTCGAATGGTAAGGTTCTGGTGTAGAGTAATCCAATCTAAACATGAAAATATTTCCCTTATGCTTTACCAATATATATCCCGCTCTAAACACACATTCAAATGGCTTACGCACTTCAAGGGTATATTTGACTCCACAGGTTATTCTAATTTATGGCTTAATCGAAATGAAATCGCTGGAAATAATACACATTTATTGATCAAACTGAGACTAATAAATAGATCAATATAATTAAGAGTGGCATTCGCAACTAGACAAATCTTCGAAAGGAAAAATGTATTCCTTTTTTAAAGTCAATACAAGTTTTGAACAGTACCTAATCCGTCTCCCAGCCGATCTGAGAATATCTATGTTTCATTACAGAACTGGCAATCACAGATTCCCAGTAGAAACTGGTCGATGGAGCAACTCTCGTATCCCTCATGAAAATCGCAAGTGCAATATTTGCCATTTGAATGATATTTGCGATGAGATGCACCTATTATTGATTTGCCCCTTTTTCCAAGAAAAACGAAACAAGCTCATCCCACAAAAGTTCCATTCGAGACCAAATATTATGAAATTCAATGAACTAATGTGTACGTTGGATCCGACATATCTTAAGAATCTTGCTCTATTCATGAAATATTTGATCAAGTTCTCTCGAGGTCTTGATTAATGGTATTACTTGTTCTATGTATTTTGCCGCCAAAAAGACACTAAAACAACCACCCAAACAGTGTTATCCCGGATCAGACGCCGCATCTCCAGTGCGGTGTCTGATTCGGAACTTCACTGGTAGCTTTAACAGTCTCGCATGTGTCTACCAAAGCCGCGTTGTGCGATTATACAAGGTACTACGATTTTAAGTAACTTGTAGCCAACCGTTTTAAATCCGAATGATAAAGGCATCAATTCTCCTCGTATTTAGGCTAAATACATTATGCTGCTTCTCTGTATGCATGTACTTAGACTTGACCGCACACTTTCTTTGGTGAAGACTATACTATGGAATGTACCCACTAGGGACTACTACATAAAATTTGTCATTGTGTTATAAGTACACCTAAAATCACGTGATATTTATTAATTTCATGAATGAAACATTCACCTTATAGACTACCTGTCATTACATGATCCAACCAGATCACGATATTTCGACAGCGATACTGTTGTATTGCATAACTAAATATGTATACGCATGTTTTGAATCTAAAAGTTTACCGGGCTGATCCTGATCACGTGACATAGTTGTCATCTGGTCAGGGTCTGCACGGTGTGATGTGTATATATAGTTTCAATAAAGGAGAAACAAATTAAGTAAGTATATTTAAGAATGTTTACAACTACAGTACTTACAGTGAAAACCCTGATCACGTGACACACATATGACCAGGTTCTGCACAGTACCATGTTGCAATAAAAGAGAAAATGTTACTTTAAGTAATTGTTATTTCCAATAAGGATATTTTGTAACAACATTGTATACCGTAGAAATCCTGATCACGTGACACACAGGTGTCCCGTGGTAAGGGTCTACGCACTAAGTTTTTTAGCTATTGTCCCTCTACTCCATCTCCTGATTTCCCTTTCGCAGGAGGCAAAGTAAGCGAGGGAGAAACAGTGATTCAATATGCTGCATTTTCCCCTTTTGTTAAAGCATCATGTTTAGTAATATTGCCCATCTACTTGACCTCTTGATTTACTTTCACAAGAGGCCGAGTAAGCTGGGGACAAGTATTACGGTTAACCTATTCTAAACTCTTGTGTTGCAAAACCTATGTTGTCGCCCGCAATATGCTGAAGATGTAAAGAACTAAATTACGTGACAAAGTGTGAAGTACCTGATCAGAAACCGCCTTTATAAGACGGTCGCTGTTGGGGGACCTCACACTCTCTAACTGCCAATTAAAGTAATGCTAAATGGGGTTGAGTATTATGTTGAGTTATATACTTTGGCAACCAATCATATTGTTGTAAAGTACTTCATAATTATAGTCTACTGAAATAATATTGAATAACAATGAAAATAGAAATCTCTCACCTGATAGTAAATACCTTGATGTCTGCCTCGTGCGATTTTTACGTTAAACTGCCCTAGGCAAATGTTCACGGGTTTTTCATTCATGCTGATTACCTGTCAATTATGACCGATGCAGTAAGACTTACACAAAAACTCACGTGACTGGTTACAAAAAACAATATGTATCCTATTATGATAAATATGTGTACTGATTGATGACACCCCGCCAAGCAACGTACGTCTGCCTGAAACACTATTCATGTTATCTTACATTTATTGCCCTGTAAATGAGGAGCCTGGACCCTGATCAGGGACCGAAAAGTTCGACACTTGATCTGGCCTCAAGCTGCACAGATTTAAATACGCGCTGTGTTAGGACATAGGGTATTTTCCCAGTGCCGCATACTGGCATTCATTGGAAAACACACAGACACACACTTCGCATCTTGGATTCATGTTCTTCTTTTATAAACTGGAATGCTTAAACTTTTATTATCAAATTAATTGACTTATTTCCCACCTTCCCCTTCAACCTTTCTACATATGCTAAATACGAAATATATGAAATGTTCCACAACCTGTTATTTCAGTTTATTTTTCTCTTAAATTGCTCACTTGTTGTTACAAAATGTGTAATTTATGTTTTGTAAACTGTGACGTAAATAAAAGATATGTTCTGTTCTGTTCTGATCGACATGTTTCGTTTTCAGTGGACTGTTTGAACACGTTCGGCAACGACCGTGTGTGCGAAATAATGGTCTCTGGAAACATGTGTGATTCCTGCCGGAAGTCCTGTAACATGTGTGTCGAAACAGAAGTAAGATCAACCACTACCACCACTGTAGCTCCAGGTACAGAGCATTTAACATGAAAAAACTATAACAGAACTTTATCTAACGAATATATCGTACCTCATTTTTTCATATAATATACAGTATAATTATAAATAATTATGTAAAAGGGAAATCCTTCAAAAGCACGAAAGTCAAGTCATATAGAGAAAATTGCAGACTCGGTTTTATTGAGTCTGTTCATGAGAAGTAATTAAAGATGAAACACTACTCATGCCCTCTAGCATCGGCTTAAGTGATACTCAATTTTCAAAACTAAAAGTGTTGAAATTTACGATCTCGAAGGACTAGAAAGTATAACAACACTGAGAATGTAATGTCAGAAATTAACAAAATATACTTCTATACTTATATATAGGTTTCAATGTGTTATATTGAATCTCACACCCTCGGACTATAAACAAAAATGCAATCTTTCAAGGGCTAAGTGTTAATGACTCTGAATAAGTTGTGCACGCAAAGGTTTGACCAAGCTGACAACGCCGACGCCGGGGTGATTACATAGGATTCCCTATTACTTCGAATAGGCGAGCTGACTAGTAGTTTATTTCTTTAAAAAATGGATCCGGATCTAAAAACAGCCTCAAAGCTCAGTGGTAGAGCGTCGATTAGCGTTTTTCCTACTAATTGTGGCAAATGCTAATTCCGATAGGCCTCAAACAGGCTAAACACCAATGTTAGTGAGTCAAATGTGTCAGTTGTGCGATCTATTGTCATTTCCTGCAAACAAATGTACATATACAAAATAGATTTATTAAGATCCTTTCACTTTCGATAGAGCGGTTTGAAAGCGAAGAGTACATATACGTTACGGAATCTTCATGTACATGGACCTAAATTACACATTATTTGACATATTTGTTTCTTGATTGAGTCAGATGCCGGGTTGTTCTACTTCTTACGACTTCTTACGATCGCATGAAGAGGAATAAGTAGTAAATACGAAGACATGGTTTGGCAATGTCTTGAAAAGTTGAACTGGCAGAATATAAATTAAGGATATTTCAATGGCGATACATGATAACAACAATTAAGGGCCTGTTTTCACTTAATACGAATTTAAACGATTTTCATTATTTGTTTTTTCATGATTGCATAAAGTTTAATATTGTTATACCCCAGAAGTAGTTGGATATCTAAATAAATGCCAAGTAGATTTAAATGTCAAATTTAAATACATGCAATTGATACGTTTCTATGGTTTTACTACAAACATGAACCTTAAACTTCTCCCGACTAGACGCCGTATTGCAGATGAAATGAAATGTCGCGGTTGTTTCATTTTCCGTACAAACAATTAAGATTGTATTGCCCAGATATTGAGCCATATCCTGTGGTGAAATTGTCATCCACTGAAAGCTTATGTGTATGATAAAAAAAGTTACAATTAGGCCATTGTTTTGAGAAAATATTGATTGATACAGAATCCAGTCATCTAAGGGTCGCGACCAGGTGTGTACCATCGAGTGTCTTGTTCTAAAGTTTGGTGATGACATATGGTGACAGTTGATACATGACGTTGCAATAAAAGGAATACTTGCCTATTTGAAATACCCATAAGAAATTGAAGATCTTTTCTACAGCTGTATTTTAAATAATATAAACACATTTGTAAAAGAATAAGGGGGTCACTATATTCGTTTTCTGTATACAGGCTCTAGAAAATCTGACCGATTTAATATTCTGCCCATTTGTTAATGAATAAAATCTTGATTAAATATTTTATCATTTTTTCTTAATATTCTAAACGTTCTTAGGGGATTTCGCTTCAACAAACAAAAAGATAATATGCGGTGTTTATGCTACATACAACAAAAGTAAAAAAATATATATAAAAAGAGAGATTAATCAGAAATTTAGCAAAAACATCGAAAATATATATAAAATAGGGCTAAGAAATATCCGATTTCCAATATAAATTTGCATATAAATGTAAATGATAGCAAAACTGACCATTATAATTTCTTCAAATTTAATATTTATATGGAAGATACCATATTCTATCAGAAAATCGAACAAAAACCGGGTGTCGTCTTGCTCATTTTGAAAATATATGCCAAATGGTATGTATACCCTTTGGGATTTTTTCTTGGATAATTTGTAGAAATGAAATAAAAATTAAATTTCCACCATTCAATATAGTCGTTGCATCGTATTCTGTCATCATGGTGAAACTTCACAGAATCACCCAAGATACCTCTCACATGTGCAAACAACTAAACATACAATACTCTTATAATTTTTAACACATTGCATGCAGATAACAAAGTATATCAGTATTTTGAAACAAAAATGTAGAAGCTCATCAGAGGCTTCTAGATGTGGATCGGAGCAGAATATGCTATTTTGATACTTCCCAAAAACGTTAGAACTACATTTTGAGTTGAACTTTTGGTTATTTAGTATACTGAGGGAAACATTCTAGTCTTATTGCTAATTCAGCATACAATTAATTTAGCCTTTTTCTAAAAAACTTGGTACGCTAGTATGCCTTTAACAGTGTCCTACTGTGTGGCTTGAGACAAGCGACTCCGTCATATTTTCATATTTAAATAACACCATATTGCCCACAATCAGTGTTAACTTGATTGCTTAATTACACCTCATTATCCGTATTGACACGTCAAAAAGCATGACCGCTTTTTTAAAACTACTCTTAGGATAGTTTAACAAAGTTAAATCGACTGTTAACTAAATAAACCGAAATATGTATTATAAAGTTTGTAGATATACCCAACTTTACAAGTGATATTGATGAGGATAAATGTTTTGAGATTTCATAATGCCAAATGGGGACACCTTGTAGATCTACGCTACGTTTCATTTGATTGGCCATATTGGAAATGGCTTGTCTCGGGTAACAACAGCGCTTACCGGTCGTCACGGGTGGGGGTGGGGCATGGATATAAGCCGATTTTGGAAGGGTCAATTTAAAAACAACTCGCTTCATAATAATGATAATTAATAAGCACTAAAGTTATATCCATTATTGTACATTCGTCTGAAAGATCCTCAATATTTCGTATTTTAATACAAGGGCAGATTCGAGTAACAAATTCTAGGCATAAGTAAAATGCCAGTAAGAAAAGTATTGATAAGGTAGAAAGAAAATGTGAATTTGATCGTTGCGATCAAATGTTTAATAGCATACATTGTTTTCAAAAGACATCAGTGTGTTTATGGCAGTAAGGGTGAATTGTTTTCTAAATGATAGATTTTGTTTAATCTTTGTAGTTTAAAAGACCATGCAAATACTTGTTGAAATCTGAAATCAAAAATAGGGGCCACCGACATTTTTAAGACTTTATTGACTCTTTTCTAGTGCTAAAATTCGCACGTTTCTGTTGTTATGAACCATATAGAACCATTTACCATCAGACTCATAAAAAAGATTAATTAAATGCAATGTGAAAAATTCCCATTGTAATTAATTACTGAAGTAACAAGTAATAAATATGTTTTCAAAATAATTAAAACAATCTAAACATGTATAAAACACTTGTACACCAAGTTACGACCCGAGATTTTTAACTGCCGCAAAGGCCTTTAACCCCTTCACTGCCAGGCGGGTTATGCACATGCGCAATGTGTGCTCTACTTCCGCTTTAGTCTAGAACAGATTCCCTCGACCTTTGGCAAAACCATTGGCCGAGTGTCAAACAGCTTGGATCCAAATGAGACGCCGAGTTGAGGCGTCTCATTTAGATCCAAGCTGTTTGCATATGTTACTACGGGGTAAGGCAGTGAACGGGTCAAGAAGTGTGTGTGTATGAGAGGGTTACGCTGAGAACGTTTTCAACTCCTTTGGATGCTTCTTAGCTTCACCTGTTATAACTGTGTACACATACACTACTTGCCTGTATAAAGCTCATGTGTACACATCGATTTATAAATTTCTTTGCTACATATTTTGTTCCGCATTTGGTTAATATATTGTTTACATTTTCTTTTCTCAGCATGCACAGACAATTACAAGATGTGTATGATATGGGCAACAAGTTCACAGTGCGAGGATAAAGACGGTTACATGTACCGGAACTGTAAGAAGACCTGCAAATACTGCTAAACGAGTTGACCTACAGTTCACTGAACGGTTTGACGTTGAACAGTGGTGATTTGCAAGACATCAACAAGAATTGCATAGATTTCCATCCTTTTCATCAGATTATTTCCTTGTGCATTAGTCTAAAAGCTTGTACACATTTACATCAGAACAATACTCTAGATAAGCGATCGTAAATCGAACATTTTTTCGACAAGGCCTTAGCTTATTTTTTTCTATCAAACCTTACTTTGAGAACATTTATAAGAATCGTCTTGAAATGACCATTCTTCTTATAAATAGTAACAACAAGAGACGGTTCTAATGAATGGTCACATCAAAAGAAGATTCTATTGAATGATCACGACACTAAACATATCGTTTTGACGAGACAAAAGACGATTAGAATAGAATAATCACAACAAAGGCGATTTTATTGAATGGTCACGACGAACGACGACTCAATTGAATGGTCACAGCAAGAGACGAATCTAACAAATATGAAAGATGAGTCTAATTAATGGTCACGTCAAAGAAGCCTATAGTAACCTAAAAGGAGAATTCTTATGAATGATCAAGACACATGGTTTGGTATAAAGAAATTATCATTTTTGGCATCTTGATACACAACTTATCGTCGGGTTTCTTATAAAACCTCGTATGTGCCATTTTTCAAAAATGGCGCATACGTGGTTTTATAAGACAATTCACCCGTTGTGTTAAAATCAAGTAAGTTCCGTTGATAAACATGTGAGATACACGTTTCTTTTACGAAAACTGACGACTTCTTCAAAAGACACGTAACTACCAATAGATACGAGGTTCTCAGAAGACCGACGATAAATGTAGCCCTGGTCAGACAATGGTGCTTTACCATGTTTTGTCTTATTAGTAATGTACAGTCTAAACTCGTTATGTCAAAGTCATTGCGACAACAATCGAACCTCGTTATCTCGAATTAAATAGGTCGATTTCCCGATTAGTTGATTTTATAAGCTACACCAATAGTACACTTTTATTGCTCTCTATACTCATAACAGTGTTGCGGGTGCTATTTTTTACATTTCCGGATCACCCAAAGTACGAATATAATTCGCACTTCAGGGGATTCGGGCTAGTAAAAATAACCCCCGCAACATTTCGAGCTATACAGTGTTTACTGTTTTTCTTCTGATCGAATTGCCCGAAACTCAAGTAATTTGGAAAAAAGTACCTTACCCCTTATTTTGAAGATTGTATTTCTCTAAGTGTTAAACGGTTTGGAACCAGACCGTTATCAAACAGTTTTGAGCCAGACCAGACGCAGATTATTTCGTTGTTTGATATAGCTCCAAACTGTTTGTGCCGACAGGGCTCAATGTGTAACGCAATTTATGACAAATAATAGCGTTTATTCCATTGTTCATGCAGAAACGCTATTATTTCCAACTACAGTCAAACTTCGTTGGCTCGAAGTTGCAGGGACTATTTGATAAGCCTTAACAACCGGTAATTGAGATTTATTGAAATAGTCCCTGCAACTGATATATATATATGTGTGTTTACACAACGAAAATCTTTATGTTTTGGTCAATAAATAATTTGTTCTAAAAGCATAAACTCGAGCCAACCGAGCTCGAGCCAACGAAGTGTAACTGTAATGTGCTTTTGTCTGATAATCGATAACGTCATGAACCGTTTGGAACCAGATTAGATGAAGAGTTACTTGACGCCATATCTGGCACCAAACTGTTTAGCACTCATAGTTATAAAATATTCTATATAACTTCAATTTTTTAAAGATCCTCAATTCCAACGTGTTTGAGTTGCGTGACAGTTTAAATGGTAGAGAAAATCGATTTATTAATTGTAAGCACGATACAAAACATTAGTAATTAGTAATTGACAAACGGAAAGCTCCATGTTATATTTTGCGGAATGTTCCCCATTGCTTAAAACAGTCAGATCTTGAACTAGTTGCAGCCGGTTCAAATTTTTAAAACTTACACTGCTCGGAAAAAAGAGTCGTCTACTCGAATTATCGTCTGATTCAAGTTTCAATTTCATCCGAGTCGGTCGTCTTTAAAACTTGTTTTGCCGAGTGACAAACATACTGAATCTGGATCGATCGCAAATTTAATTGATCCGGATCAAAGCTGTTTGCACAAACAACCATCATGACTAAAGCCAATAACAGCTGACCAAGGGTTACATGTATATTCGATGTTTCTAGGGTTCAACTCGATAGCTTGGTTCAAAACTAGTGTAACTCCTTTACATTTGTGAAGGAGTTAAACTAGTGTTGCACCAAGCCATCGAACTGCACAATAGATGTGTGTACTGCTTTGTGACTAAATGTATAATTATTTGACATGTTTCACATTTTTCTTTCATGGTTTCTTCTCTTTGTACCTGTAGCCAGTATAGAATGCGTGCTGCTCACGTTCACTGGGTATGCAGAAAAACATAACATTCCTAGTTGATTATAATTTATTGTTTGGTTGATAATCGTACTGTTACAGGATGATTGTATGAATTAAAAGGCACGTATTTACAATTTCTAGTTGATTATAATATTTTGTTTGGTTTTTAATCGTACTGATACAGGATGAAATATGAATAAAAAGACACGTCTATGACATTCCTAGTTGATTATAATGTTTTTGTTTGGTTTGTAATCGTACTGTTACAGGATGAAATATGAACTAGAACTCTGACCAAGTCAGGAAGGGCCCCCATGAGATGCCAATTAATAACAACATTACAGTCTGAAAAGCAGC
>JAULCE010028340.1:0-13846 GCA_032359355.1 Macoma nasuta | reverse complement strand
AATAAAACCGAGTCTGCAATTTTCTCTATATGAATTGGCTTTCTTGCTTTTAAAGGATCACCCTTTTACAGAATTTAACAATATCATGCTCGGCCAGCATGGAGATACAATATATGCAATACATAAATTATTAATCTAAGCATCCTTGGATTAGGGGTCCTCTGGAAAGAAAATTTCGAAACCTCCATGTCTGGCCTGAAAAAAAGGTTCTAGAAAAGTCCATATATTGAGTGAAAAGACAGGAACACCAGAGAAGTCCCTCGTTCACAGCAGTACAGCAGCGAAAGTCAATAGCCGGATTGGTCCATCTGTTTGAGCAGGAACAGTTTATCCGTAGATATTGGTGAAACGAGTCCAACTCATATAGAGGTAATTAATGATGAAGAAGGTATAGCTCATATGAAGACAATGTTGAAGCGGGAATAGTTCATTTGTAGATTATGATGAAGCAGGTTCAGTTCATGATGAAGTAGTTCAAGTTCATCCGCAGATAAAGGGGAAGCAGGAATAGTTCATTTGTAGATTATGGTGAAGCAGGTTCAGTTCATGATGAAGCAGTTCAAGTTCATCCGCGGGTAGAGGGGAAGCAGGAATAGTTCATTTGTAGATTATGATGAAGCAGGTTCAGTTCATGTTGAAGCAGGTCAAGTTCATCTGTAGGTAAAGGGGAAGCAGGAATAGTTCATTTGTAGATTAAGCAGGTTCAGTTCACGATGAAGCAGTTCAAGTTCATCCGCAGGTAAAGGGGAAGCAGGAATAGTTCATTTGTAGATTATGATGAAGCAGGTTCAGTTCATGAAGAAGCAGGTCAAGTTCATATGTAGATAATAGGAAAGCAGGAATAGTTCATTGGTAGATTATAATGATGCCAAGGAGTCTTCCCGAAGCTGTTGACTGTTGGACACCAGTTGCCAAGTAGAGTTTGGATTGCAGTAAGCTGAATTTAGAGAGCACATCTTCCTTGTCAAGCAAGAAAGAGATTTCGGGTCTTGGAAGATGTCTGCTGACATCTTCACAAGGTAGATGGAAGAATTTCCATCTGTGAAGTAGGCTTTCAGGTCAGCAGGACAGAGTGAGATGGATGCCAGATTAGGTGTTAATATTACCACTTTGTTGCTTTTCACATTTGAGACAAGGGGCCCTGGACAGGGCATCAGCATGGCTATGCTTCAGTCCTGGCCTATGAACAAGTACCAAGCTCCTCGAGCCATCTAGCAACTTGACCAGTGATTCGTTTTAGATTCTTCATCCAGCTAACAGCTGCATTGTCTGTTCGTAGCAGAACAGGCTGACCATAAAGGTATGAATGAAAGGCTTTGATGGCATTTATGACGGCAAGACGTTCTTCGCGAGTGACCCAGTAGGACTTTTCATGTGTGTTCAAACGCAAGATAAGGGGAATATAAATTTGATTTTTTGACAGAGTGCCGTAAAAGGACAGGACACTGGAAAAAGCAAGGCCCTAGGAAAGTACAACAGTGTGTAGCGCCCTTCTTTAAGGGCTAGCTGGAGCACTGAAATTTATTGTCTTTCGGAATGCATCATGTGATATCATAAATATTCATGATTATCACGTGATTTAATTAGTATTCGTCGCACATTAATTTCATTGAGGCACAGTTGACACCTGTGTCAATTTAGGACAAAATGCATTAGAAATGCAAGAAGTTAGCATATGTTATATAGGCTAAATGGACAGATAGTATGCGAAAATGTATGTACAGGCATTCTCAGACACAATGCCTCAGATTTGGCAGCCCTGTGGGCAAGGATTGCTTTCTTCCTGCAGCTGTGTTGTTAGTTTGCAGGGAAAATATCGCCCCGTTGTATGTTTTTTCAGTTTTCGGTACATTATTTTGTTGTCACTGAGTGTATGCTCCGCTACGCTCCGCATACCCTCAACAACTACCGAACAAGAACAAAAGCCTACCCAACATCAAACTACGGAATGAATGGAATCTTATGTAATCTATTGTTCTCCATACCCAAAATATATTTTACTTCACTTACTTGACACAAGAGTGAGACGACGTGCGTTTTTATCAGAAAAAGTACAATTTATAATAAAAGAGGCTGAGTTTGAAAGATCCATCAACTCAATGTCATTTGAACAGAACTGAACATATTTGCAAAATATGGTAACACAAATTCTGTTCTGATAAAGCTTTTTTAGATTAAAACAATCAATATATGTTTTAGTTGCCTTGAGACGTTTCTATTCGACCATTGTTATATTATTAATATTTGTTTGTCGTCTATTAAATGTATGATACACATATTTACCTTGTTTCAACAGTTTCCTGGCTTGGTCTTGCAGAATAATAACGCTTAATATAAAGTGTGCAAATATCACTATACAATGGACAGACAAATATAAAATGTTATTCTTCCTCTAAATCAATATTACAAAGAGTGCAAAATCGTAAGTTATGGTCAATTCTGTTGTTTCCATATCTCCGGAATAGTGTGTCATGTTATAACAAATGAAATGATATGAGCTTGATGTGTATTTATGAGCTCTGCGCATACCTTAATTTCACCAATTACTTTTGTAAAAGAATGGAATGCTGCTCAAAAATGAGGGGGAACAGGTGTGGCCGACGTGTTTTTGGAGCGGAGAAGTCGGCAAAAGTTTGACTGAAAAATGCGTCAGAGATAGGCACTAAAGAATATTGTTCCTGTCTCAAGATGTTTTAGTCTACAATTCGAGGAGGATGTGTTTCTGTGCTATGCAGTAATTTCGAGTCGGGACTGGTAAAATAGAACTTGTTGGACAAGTCACCGCCTCTGCTCCCGCCATTTTATATTTTATGGACAAAGACTCATTTTATGTGGTTTTTAACCCGCAGCTTGTTTTACATGACTCTTAATTGATAGAGCTTTATTAATTTTTAACGTCTCCTGGTTTGCCAATCTTTTTAAAACTGGTTTTACTGGTCCCTTAGATGGACTATTTTTCCCCAGTGTTGGAATACAGAGTTATGAAGTATGGATGTTTTCACCGAGTGTTTGTTAGACTTTTAGGTCAAATACAGAGTTTCGGAACATCGGCCGTGTCGTTGAATATGAGTTGAATATAAGTTGCTTGTTTTTTCAAGTACAGAGTTAAACAAACACTGGCGTTATTCCTGAGCTTTATTACTTTTAACGTCTCCTGGTGTGCCAATCTTTTTAAAACTGGTCTTATTGGTTCTTTAGATGGACTATTTTTCCTTAGTGTTGGAATACAGAGTTATGGAGTATGGCTGTGTTAACTGAGTGTGTGTTAGACTTTTAGGTCAAATACAGAGTTTCGGAACATCGGCCGTGTCGTTAAATATGCGTTGCTTGTTTTTTCAAGTACAGAGTTAAACAAACACTGGACCTGTTCGCTGAATATGCGTTGTTTGACCGACGAAAACCCATTCTTTTGATCAACAGAAGTGCCCCACAATATGCGTTATTCCAGAGGCTAATTACCAAAAGATATAATTGGGTTCTCCGATACAAATCAACAGAGGAAGATTACAACACAACAACAACAACAACAATATGGCAGAATGGCGGCAGTATTTAAAATGTATCGCCAAAATTAAAAGTGTGATTAAATCCATGAAAATGTAAATTTTGTTGGTGAATATATTTTTGGAAAAAACACATTACATATGTTTTAATGAAAGTGCTGAAAGCACTGTAGGCCATGGCCATGAATTGGATAGTTTTAGTACATGGCTTTAGTACATCATGCAATACTTGTCTCATCTTGCCTCTCTGTCTGTGCATCTTATCTATCCATTTGCATGCATACATAATAAACTACTCTATTGATCTGATAAACTTACATTTTGAAAATAATTGTAATGTATCACAGTGAATCTTAAAGTATAAATAGCTTGCATATTTGTGAATGTGCAGAATTCCGTAATCATTTTATTCACTGTCTTGTACAAAACACGCATAACAAGCAAATTCGCTGAATTGATATTCCCTGCCAAATATATTATGAAGAAAATAAAGGCCGTAAGAGTCTTAACTTTGTTATTAACCCTTAGATGTCGACTGCTGAAATTGTTGACTGAATGATTTATGCATTTTGCTAATTTATGTGTCTGTGCGTCAAACAGTTAGTTTAAATATTTATTTCTCTTTGTGAACAGAAAATGGGTTGGGCAACAAGTTCTACCAACTTAGTTGATGCCCTTCCCCTACACAATAATAAACATAATATAATGAGATAAATGGCTGCAACATTGTTATAAGCATTTTTAACAGTAGCAGGATGAATAAAGTTAATAGCCCTTTCCTCAACAAGCTATTTTAATCTTACTCACAATCGCAGAAGGTATCTGCTGAAAAATATTAATATAACGCTACAAGAACATGACATTTTGGATCAAAGACTTAGGGTCTGCGTTAGTTGAACGGTTTACTCTTGTGCGTTACAAACAGTAATTGTCCTAATATATTTCAATAAAAGAATAAGAATCAAAACTGTTTATCCCGTGATTGGATAGATACCTGTTATATGTTAAACAAAGTCCACAAATGCTTGTCATAATTAATTGTTTATTGACTCGTGTATTTCATTAATTAATCAAAATAGTATTGAAATTATTTAGTTTTGCAATCAGTGAAATGAAATGGAAATCGGATCATTACATCAAAGGATAATACAAGCAAACACTGTAGAACCATACTTAACGCTGGTTAAGTCCAAGGTGAAAAAACATACATAAATGAGAAACTAAGGATACGTATTGGGCTGACGTGACAGGGCGCTCTTCTGTTTCAAAATTTATAAAACAAAATGTTCAAAGTAATGCAAAAAAGGGTCTGCATAAGCTAGAAAAATACATAAGGGTGGGGCGAAAGTCTAGGGGGCGAAACATCCGGGAGCGAAACGAAAAGAGTCGAAACGTCGGTTTAATGGGACGAACTGGCCATTCCAAGTTGCGTATATGCCTATATGCCAGCTGATTGCGTAATCTACAGTTCAAAGATGTTATGCTGTGCAATTATTCCCGAATTATCAGCAAGGATACAGGTCAAATCAAGTTAACCTGTCTACCGTATCAGCGACATGCAGTGTATCTGCGCAATATTGTGTCTGCTTAAATTATCGCCTGTTTTACTGTATTTGTGTTAAGTTTGCTGGCAACAGAAAACCGTATGCTGTCTTTGGCCTTAGGGGCAAGCCCCATACCAAAAACAATCACTAGTTCACTTATTCCTTCGCTATGCGCCTCTTTAGACAAAAAGGGGCCATGGATCACCAAAAATTGTTGCTGGTTTTATCCATATTTTTAGACAAGTGATTTGGAAAATGTTGTTGCTTGACACCAACTTATAGCTTATAAATTGTCTGGAAACCATATCTTGTATAAAGTTTTTTTCATTTGTAGTAAAACTAATTACCTGTGATATAATTCTTTTTAAGTACGTACGACATATGCAAGTGGCACATAATGTAAAAGTTGCCCTGCAGAGAATAATACAAAAGGACACTTTCTTCCGTATATATAGTCACCTACTGTTTAACGTAGATGCTAACATGGTACATTTTTACGCCTTTAGATGCATATGGAAAAGATGACTTTTAAGACATTGCGAGAAATTGATCATTTGTTCATAATGGATGACCCATTCAAATTCAGCAGTTTCCTTTCTCGTTTAGTTAGATATTTCATTGTGGATTAATCTAAAATATGATATGAGGCTATAGGTAAACACGACCTACTATTCCGTCCTTCGTTCCAATGGCATAGGACCTTGGTGACGTCGGTATATTGTCCATTTGTCCATCATACTGCAGAATGGCCGTTTCGTACGTCTGTGTCTCGCTACAGTCTCCAAGTCCGGCCACGTATATCCAGTAGTTACCAACCTCCTGGTCAGCATATAAGACAAAGTCATACCTACAACGAGAAGATATTTTTTTTTTATTTGAGCGCCACTTTTCGCTGTTTAATCTAAAGTCATTTATAATGTATAGATCTAAATAAGTTGAAAAGAAAATGATTGATCAAATCATAATGTGTTGGAGCGAAACAAACACAATAATATCGGTTCTGACGAGTAGAAAACAATAATGACCCTAAAATAAGCAAAGCGTCTGGTTGTGGTCTACTCTGTTTGATATGTCTTGAGGTTGGGAATAGTATAGCGGCGCTGAATTAATAAACACGTAGCTATATGATATTAGAGCATGAGATAATTGAACTTGATTAATAACTATCAATACTTTATTAATGTCGGTCTACTTCGTCCTTAATGACTAAACAAACTTTGAATCCTCGTAAACCGTAAAAATCGTGTGATTGATTTTATTTGCTTTTCAATGCGGCGTCTTATCTTGAACATCTACTGGTTTGATTATTTTGCGTAGACAGGTTTACGAGTGCTCTTTTGTTTTGACACCGGGGGCTTTTAACTTAACTTAAGTGCCTGTGAGTGCTATTTTGGAAGGAGATCGAGATCGAAATATGTTTCAAAGGTACCAACACTTATACCAACATCTTTATACAATGATTTTGTATTATGATTACTGCTTTCGCGAATGGACCGTGAAGTAACAAACTAGAAAGGACGTGACGTCAAAATCGTCACGCATTACGGAGACTCTTTATAGTACAGGGGACATTATGGGTAGTAATCGTTTGCCAATTGCCTGTTGGCCATGTGGACATGCCGGTCACAACCAAGGTCACTGTTGGGCAAAGGGGTACGGAAATGATGCCATATCAGACTCGGATACTTATTCATTTTTTTCAAATCTTTGTTCGGCCTGTAAATTGACTTGTTGCGCTTGCAATAATGCTTATAAAGGAAGCAATTCCAATAATCATAATCAAAAAATTTCATTATGGCTTAAGTGTAGGGTTTATGTTCAAATCTTTAAGAACTGTATGTAATCATGTCGTAACAAAATTAATATATTGGAATCTCTACAGAACGTTTTGTACTGGACGGTTTCCAACCTCTGTTCCAAATAGACAGAACACAAAATAGAGGTGGAGGGATACTAATTTGTATAGAAACTTTAAACTGGTCTCGACGACATGATTTAGAAAGTCATGACTTAAAAATTATGGCTTGAAGTTAAAGTTAAACTCATTCCAAACTGTACTCTGCATATTATACAGACATCCTGATTGAAGCTTGATCTTCACGGAAAGATTCTTTTGAAACTAATTAAGGGAAGGTCTCGCTTGAAGACAACGTGGGATATAACTGAGGATACATAGATAAAGGAGTGGACCAGCAATTAAAACAAATGCAAACAAGTTTCATGAAATTCCATCTTTTGATTTTCAAGATTTACTTCGAAAAAAATAGTACCAAAGGGCATAAACTCTGTTAAAGGTTCAAAATGGAGTTGTGGTTCATTTACATAGCACTTCCTCTCATTGAGCTTTGTCATTACAAAAACTTGCATGAAATTCTATCTAGTATTTTTTAAGTTAAACTCTGGTCATGAAAAAGTAAGAAAGGGCAAAAACACTGTCTTTGGTCAAAATAGAGTTATGGTTCCTTTGCATCGCACTTCCTCTCATTGAGCTTTGTCATTATATGAAGTTTCATGGAATTCCATCCAGTAGCATTCATGTTATACTCCGGACAAACTATTGCTAACGCCGATGCCGACGAAAAGGTCTTCATTGCACTTCCTCTCATTGAGCTATGTCATTACGTAAAATTGAATGAAATTTTATCCAGCATTTTTCAATTTAAACTCCGGTCATGAAAATGTAACAAAGGACAATAAAACTGTCATTGGTCAAAATAGAGCATTGCATTGCACTTCCTCTCATTGAGCTTTGTCTTTATATGAAGGTTCATGGAATTCCATCAAGTAGTTTTCAAGTAGTACTCCGGACAAACTTTTGCTAACAAAAGTCACCATATGCAATAACTCTGTAATTAGTCAAAATGGAGTTATGGTTCCTTTAGACTGCTTTTCCTCTCAATGAGCTTTGTCATAACATGAAGTTCATGAAATTGCATCCAGTAGTTTTCATGTTATACTTCGGACAAACTATTGTTAACAAAGTAACAAAGGGCAATGTTTCTGTAATTAGTGAAAATAGAGTTACGTTTTCTTTGCAGTGCACATCCTCTCATCGAGCTTGTCATTATATAAAGTTTCATGAAATTCCATCCAATAGTTATACACCGGACAAACTATTGCTAACAACAGTTACTAAAGGGCAATTATTCTGTAATTAGTCAAAATAGAAATATAATTCCTTTGCACTGCACTTCTTCTCATTGAGCTTGTCATTACATGAAGTTTCATGAACTTTCATCTAGAAGTTTTCAAGTTATACTCCGGACAAACTATTGCTAACAAAGTTTAATAATTCTGTAATAGTCAAAATAGAGTTATGGTTGCTTTGCACTGCACTTCCTTTCATTGAGCTTTATCATTATATGAAGTTTCATAAAATTTAATCATGTAGTTTTCATGTTCTACTCCGGACAAACTATTGCTAACATGGACGTCGACGCCGACCAAGACGCCGACGCCGACGAAAAGGGGACCTGAAAAGCTCACTATTCTATGAATAGTCGAGCTTAAATAAATGCAAACAAGTTTCATGAAATTCAATCATATGATTTTGAAAATTAACTTCGAAAAAAAGTAACAAAAGGCATTAACTCTGTTATTAGTTATAATAGAGTTGTGGTTCATTTACATAGCACTCTTATTGAGATATGTCATCAAATAAAATTGCATGAAATTCTATCAAGTATTTTTCAAGCTATGTTTCGGACAAGAAAACATAACAAAGGGCAATAATTCTGTAGTTAGTCAAAATAAAGTTAGGGTTCCTCTCAAAGAGTTTTGTCATTATATGAAGTTTCATGAAATTTCATCTAGTAGTTTTCAAATTTTGCTCCTGATAAGAAAAATTGACAAAGGGCAATAACTCAAATTAGTCAAACTACAGTAATGGTTACTTTGCAATTTACTTCCTCTCATTGAGCTGTGTCGTTATTTATAATGAAGGTTCGTGAGATTCAATCCAGTAATTTTCAAGTTTTGCTCCAGACAAGAAAAAAGGTACAAAGGGCAAAATACTCTGTAATTACTCAAAATAGAATTATGGTTCCCTTGCACTGCACTTTCTCTCTTTGAGCTTTGTTATATATGAAGTTTCATGAAACTCCATTCAGTAATTTTCGAGTTATGCTTCGGACAAGAAAACATAACAAAGGGCAATAATTCTGTAGTTAGTCAAAATAGAGTTAGGGTTCCTTTGCACAGCCCTTTCTCTCATTGAGCTTTGTCATTATAATATTATGAATTTTCATGGAATTCCATCCAGTAGTTTGCAAGTTTTACTCCGGACAAACTTTTGCTAGCAAAAGTAACAAAGGGCATGATTCTGTAATTAGTCAAAATAAAGTTATGTTTCCTTTGCACTGCACATCCTCTCATTGAACTTGACATTATATGAAGGGTCATGAAATTCCATCCAGTAGTTTTTAAATTATGCTCCGGACAAACTATTGCTAACAAAAGTAACAAAGGGCAATTATTATGTAATAAGTCAAAACAGAGTAATTGTTCAAGTTATGTTCCGGACAAGAAAAAAATAACAAAGGGCAAGTAATATGTAATAAGTCAAAATATAGTTATGGTTCCTTTGCACTGCACTTCCTATGATTGAGCTTTGTCATAATATATTATGAAGTTTCTTGAAATTCCATCCAGTAGTTTTCAAGTTATGCTCCGGACAAGAAAAAGTAACAAAGGGCAATAATTATGTGATTAGTCAAAATAGAGTTATGGTTTCTTTGAACTGTATTTCCTCTCATTGCGTTTTGTCGTTATATGAAGATTCATAAAGTTCCATCCAGTAATTTTCAAATTTTGGTCCTGATAAGAAATCAAGATATAGTTATGGCTCCTTTGCAATTCACTTCCTCTCAATGAGCTTTGTCATTATATGTAATGAAGGTAAAAGAAATCCCATCAAGTAGTTTTCAAGTTTTGTTCCAGACAAGAAAAAGTAACAAAGGGCAAATAACTCTGTTATTACTCAGAATAGAATCATGGTTCCTTTGCACTGCACTTTCTCTCATTGAGCTTTGTCATAAATGAAGTTTCATGAAACTCCATCCAGTAGTTTTCAAAATATGTTCCGGACAAGAAAAAACCCAAAGGGCAATACTTCTGTAAATAGTCAAAATAGAGTTATGGTTCCTTTGCATAGCACTTCATCTCATTGAGCTTTGTCATTATAATATTATGAAGTTTCATAAAATTCCATCCAGTAGTTTTCAAGTTATGCTCCGGACAAGAAAAAGTAACAGAGGGCAATAATTTTGTAATTAGTCAAAATATAGTTATGGTTCCTTTGCACTGCACTTCCTATCATTGATCTTTGTCATTAGATAAAGTTTCATTAAACTCCATCAAATAGTTTTCAAATAAAACTCCGGACAAACTATTGCTAACAAAAGTAACACAGGGCAAACCTTTTCTGTATTTAGTCAAATATAGAGTTATGGTTTCTTTGCCCTGCTCATCCTCTCATTGAGTTTGTCATTACATGAAGTTTCATGAAATTCCATCCAGAAGTTTTCAAGTTATATACAGGACAAACCTCTGCTAACAAAAGTAACAAAGAGCAAAACTTCTGTAATTAGTCAAAATATAGTTATGGTCCTTTGCACTGCACTTCCTCTCATTGAGCTCTGTCATAATATGAAGTTTCATGAAAATCCATCCAATAGTTTTCATGCTATACCCCGGACAAACTATTGCTAACGCCGACGCCGACGCCGACGCCGACACTGACGAAAAGGTGACCGGAATAGCTTACTATTTTATGAATAATCGAGCTAAATATAATGCAAACAAGATTGAATTTCATGAATTTCCATCATATGATTGTCAAGATTTACTTCGAAAAAAGGCATTAACTCTGTTTGTTATAATAGAGTTGCGGTTTATTTACACAGCTCTTCATATCCTTGAGCTATGTCATTACATAAAATTGCATGGAATTCTATCCAGTATTTCTCATGTTAAACTCCGGTCATGAAAAAGTAACAAAGGGCAATCACTTTGTAATTAAGTCAAAATAAAGTTATGGTTCCTTTGCACTGCTCTTAGTCTTATTGAGCTTTGTCATTACATGAAGTTTCATGAAATTCAATCTGGTAGTTGTTAAGTTATACTTCGGACAAACTTTTGCTAACGCCGACGCCGACGCCGACGAAAAGGTGACCGGAAAATCTCACTATTCTATGTACAGTCGAGCTAATAAGATTTTGTTATTATGTACATGATCTTAATAAAGATGTTGTTATTATTATTATTATTATGATTACTATTATTACCAGTTTTATTATTCTTATTTTTTTACTATTATTATTATATTATTATTTTTTATTATTATTATTATTATTATTATTATTATTATTATTATTATCAAAAATAGTGTGGGGAACGGAGCATTTCCTAAGTACGAGCAAATGCTCCATTTACCACAATGCTTTAAAACCATTTGAAGTTGTTTTCTTTTCTTCAGGATACTATTTCTGTTCATTAAATACTTTCATTGTGAATGAGTCTAAAAATGAATATGGGATAAAGGGTGACTTTAACGTCTTTATTTGTTCCATGAGTTAATTGTGACTGTGTCAAGACAGCCGACATTTGATGTTGCATGATATCATGTGCAATCTATTTACTTCACCACAATATGCATATTGTTTAAGTATATGATATCTTTGTAACACATCAAATCGTAAAACGTTACATATTTTGATAAATACAATAAATAATGAATTTTGAAGTGCCCAAAACAGCACGATACAGCTGTTTTAGTAATGACAGAATATGTGTATACGGACATGAATGTATTATACATGGACTTATTTTCTAAAACAAATGTCGGATCACCCGCGTCATGAAGAATTTCAATTGTGTTGAGCTTGCCAAATGACTAAGCCTTTTCGTCACGAGATAATAGTTGCTAAATGTCAAGGTCATTACATAGTCTGAATTTGATAAGGAGTTGTCAACGAAAATTATACAGGCATTAAAACTACAATTTATTGGTTTATATAGCATCAAATAGAACTTTAAAGACAATTAAGTGACAGACAATGTTTCATCAAGTGCAGAAAGTGACTTTTCGGAGATAGCTAAGATTTACTTTTGGTGTAATAGACATTTTTGTCTGGATTTAACACTTTAAATGAATCAAATGGTCGAAATGGCCTTGGAAGCTTAATTGGTTTCCGAAATGGAACAATTCAAGGCAGACGTCATGAAGAACTGAGAAAACGGCGAAAGGTCAAACATCTCAAAGTTTAGAAAATCCGGAACTGCATGTTTCAAGCAGAGACAATTATTTGTGCCAGGATCAGCAGACGACAATGCCGGACATTGATGAATTTGCCGAGAGCTTTATCACCATGCAGCAAAACCATGATGGGTGTGTGCAAGGTGGGACTGTAGGGCAATATACCTTATTCAATTATCCCCAGTCCAGCCAGCAAGTTCATGATAGACGGGAAAAATAAACAAATGGAACGTTTGACATTTGTAGCTGACTGAATGAAACAAACACACGAGAAACTGTTTTCTCCGACCCCTGAAGCTAGTCAGACTGTAGCCAATAATATAAACATTATTTTGGTTAAACACTTATCTGCGTGGATGAATAAAATGGCCTAAATGGTTTCTGAAATGGAACAAGTTAGGAGAGTTTATAGATAGACAATGTCAAATCAACAAAATGTATCTATTTGTATCTCTTAAAATTAAATTTATCTCTTAGCTGTCTCATTGAAACAATTACAGGAGAAACTGGTTTCTACGGACTTTTAAGTAAGTCAGACTGTAGTCTAGAGTTGGATGCCTAATTTAAATGCGATTCTTTTCTCATACGGGTAATATACCCATTGAGGAACTGTACAAATAAACTATAGATTTTTGGGCTCTAATTAATGATAAATTGGCAGCACTAGGCAGGAATGCAACGAGTCCTTTGACTTTGACGATATATGCAATAGAAATGTCTTGCCGACAAGCATACAAAATTGATCCTTGAAAAGTACAAGGACATTTGTGTCCCAAAAGTGAGTAGATATTTACATTTGATTGCATTTAAGGATAATGGTACCGGATCTGGCATTGTAAAATGACCCAAAATGAAGTTGTCTTGTTTACCTTTATTGAAGGTATTGTCATGCTACGAAAATACCTTTGACTGACATGAAATCAAAATCTCTTGCAGATAATCATTTAAATTTTATCTTTGAAAAGTCCAAGGAAATTCGCTTTCCATAAGTGAATAGAAAATTGCATATGACTGCATTTAAAGTTGATTGGGATCGGATCTGGCATTTCAAAATGGCCAAAAATACATGTGCCTTGTTTTAGGTATTGGACATGAATGTCATGCTGACAAAAGGTGACCCAAACAGATTGAAGATTTGTGGAAGATCCACGTCGAGCTCTTGCAAGTTGAAGTTACGAAATGCCACTTACAGTCAAAATGTTCTGAAAAGAACAAGAAAAATTACGATGATTAAAGCTGGGAAAGCCAGCGCAACTCCTGAAAATCCGGAAAAAATGAACAAACAAATAAATTAAGGAAATTTAAAGACATAATTACTCGGAAGAGTGTAACAAGGCCAGTCTACATTTACAGTAAGCTGAAATTGCAAAATGCGATATAGATCTTGTATGGTGTATTTGACATAGCTTGCCTATCTATTCTCTACTTTTACAGTCAAAAGGTTCTGAAAGTAAAAAGAGAAATGTCGATGATTAAAGCTGGGAAAGCCAGTGAAACTCCGGGAAATCCGGGAAAATGAACAAACGGATGAATTGACAATATGT
>JAULCE010028229.1:0-13848 GCA_032359355.1 Macoma nasuta | reverse complement strand
ACCCAGCTACGTTTGAATACAGAGCGAACGATATTTTTTTTTTATTTGGAACCTATGCATATAATGATTATCTTATAGTTGCAGGAACAGTGTTCCTACCACCAAACAGCATATGCAAAAATAACAGACCAATCCAGCCACCGAGTTACGACCATTCACAATGTGACACTCATGTTAATGAGATGTTAAAGATACGAGAACAGTATCATTTTTCTAATTGTTTTTGCATTTTGTATGTGTTACGTCAGCCTTCACCCCTTCATTGCCGCGGCAATAATGCGCAACATTTCCTCTGTTTCATTTTTAAACTTCACAGATTCACTTTACTTTTGGCAAAAATATAGGCTGAGTTTCAAACAGCTTAAATCGGCGTCTCATCCGGATCCAAGCTGTTTGCAAATGGCACTATGTCTCGGGGTAAGCAGTGAAGGGGGTATTGCCTGGATGATAAGTTGCCCGTCGTGATTGCCGCAGACTCCAGACTACAACACTGTCGGGAAATCATGTCTCAATTATATTTGAGTGAACGATATGTCTCCGTGTATAATGATGTTAACGTACTCTGTATTAGGAAGCGAATATTGTGCAATTTTATTTGCGACGGCTGACCGAAATGGCCGTACCAGTAAGAGTGGGAGAAACACTATTAATTAATATTTCAGTGCTAACGTAACGCAAACAATATGGTAAATAGAACAAGTGGCCATTTTTGAAAGATGTTATTGCTATATCAGACTCCGAGTAACCCGGCGTCTGATCCGGCCCGGAACTGTACAGGGTGACAGTTCTCGATCAAAACACTTTACACCAGACAATTGACAACCATCTGTATATAAATAGTAATATGTTTATGTCTGTCATAGAGATATTGCACATGCAAGGCAGCGTGAGGTAGCATCAACTTAATCAAGCCTGACTTTGACTTGGCGTCTCAAGCTGAGAGTTTGACAGAGTTCGGTGTTTGTTTGTTTGTTTGTTTGATTGTTTTGTTGGGGTTTACGTCGCTTCGAAAGTATTTCAATCATTTCGCTACACTCTAATTGCTAGGTGAGGAAAGCCCCCAGAAACCCGTCTGAGTTGCACAGACGGACAACTGGGTAGAGCCACTGACCTACCGAGAGTCAGTTGGAAGGCTTCCTCACATGTAAAAGTTTGCCCCTTGCGAGGCTAGATTCCAAACTGGTGAGGGAAAATGGGATTGCAAGTCGAAGACATCACCACTCGGCCACGGAGGACTTTGTGCTAGCTGCCTAGTGGTAGATGTCTAGTATTCGGTGGCTTATGCGTTCGATGGCAATGAATACCGTTTCTCCCACTGTAAAGTGTCAAACCGTTTTGATCCAGACCAGACGCCGTCAAACTCGATATGACTTGATAAGATTTGTCGCTATCCGATAGGCTGTATTGAACTGCCACTGTGCTAATTATGACGAATTGGTATGTGCCGTTGACCAGTCTGGTTAAGGTTAACTGTCACTATGCACATTATCCTGCAAAGCTTTGTTTAGACTAATCCACACAGAGAGCATCTAGTGAAGTAATTAACAAACACTCATGTTAGATCTTCTATATACGTCACGGCCAAATAATTTGTTTAAAATGCTTGCTTTCGTAAACAGACTACAGTAACTGCCTATCGATCGAGTTTCCCGCAGTAGCTGCATGTTTACAAGCTTTAATTCATTTGATCTAATCTCCAAATAGACAACTTCAAATTAGTGCATCGTGGCCATGAATAATACGCATTAATTACGTGCAAAGCAATCGTACATTACTTGCTAATTGATATAATCATATAATCAGGCTGCTTTAATTAGATCCGCAGAATTAGATAACGCCTAACAGGACTACAGATAAGCAGGCGTAAATGATAAACGTTCGATTTCTTCAGATAACCCTATCGTGTGCCCACTCGTTATATTCGTCTTTTCAAGAATCCTTATTTTTTAATATTGAAACCCTCTGGTGTGACCACTCGTCACACCAGAGGGTTTTAATATTAAAAAATAAGGATTTTTTTAAAATTAAAATACGCACTGAAGTCCTAGTCACTATAACAGTTTATTCTATTTACAACTATAAAACGCGTGGAAAACGCTTTTACAATGCTACAACGCCCAATTGTTTTATTCTTGAATCTAATTTACATACTTGTATACAAGTATATAAATCTACATGTAATTTTACACGCCTATGTATTTCTAAGCTAACGCGCCTTGTTTATACACACAGTCAAATGCGTGCTTCTTTTTCATGTGAAATGTAGTCCTAGTTGCGCAATTGATGATCGAGTTCAAATGTTGTAAGTGTGGATCAAGATCAGACACTAATCTGAACAAGCTTGCTGACACTGTCTCTAGATTCTGAAACATGTTGCTTTACTCCATAGATAAGTCTTTTGAGACGACTGTGACAGGTGGCTATTGAATCAGCGTGCTAATGATGGGTAAATGCTCCATTTTCCACAATATTGTTTAATTTTTCATATATTATCTTCCTGTTCATCAAATATTTGTACTGTGAATGAATTTAAAAATAACATGGAGTAAATTCTTGACTCGGTGTAATCGCATAAAAGCGCTATTAAAGGTAGACTAGGAGCAAAGAATTAGACATA
The DNA here is from genome assembly GCA_032359355.1 of Macoma nasuta. Taxonomy (NCBI): domain Eukaryota; kingdom Metazoa; phylum Mollusca; class Bivalvia; order Cardiida; family Tellinidae; genus Macoma; species Macoma nasuta. The sequence goes on along the minus strand of JAULCE010028229.1, from coordinate 11,231 downwards.
CGTCGATTCGCCCAAATTATATAATATATATTATATCTCATATGGCCTGACTTTCACCAAACAACTCGAGCTGAGATTTTGCTCAAATTCAAATGTTCAACATTAGATTTCTCATTAAATGCATTGCCTCTGCACTGGAATTTTGACTACCAGTAAAATATGAATTGTTCGCCGGCATTCAAAATATCAGTGCAGTGACAATGCAATTAAGGCTGATATCTGAAGTTGAAGTTTTAAGCATGATCTCAACTAGGGATGTTTGGTGAAAACCAGGTCAGGGTATACAGTGTTTGAAATGTGTCTTTAGCATACAGTAGAAATAAATATAGCTAGCAAACATCTCATCTCTCGTCGCTCAACGCTTTAATCGTTTACCTCATACGCTATTTTTAAACTTACCGACAAGAAAGGCAAAATGATAAATATCTATATGCGAACTGAAAATGCCACTTTAAAATTGTGTTTAACATATTGTAGGAAATTGAGCATTTGCTCGTGACAAGCACATGCTCCATTTCCTTCAATGTTTTCAAAACAATTCAAAACTTGCATTTCCTTTTGACTAGATGTTTTTTTTTACATCAGATATATTCCTTATAGATAAGTCGAAAACCATTATATTGAGTAAAGGGTTAGTATAATTTATATAGTACACCTTTATCGGACGCCTACTTGTCAATTCGGTGATTGATGAAGGTCTACACTATTTGCTAGTTAGCATTTCCATTTTCCATCGCCTTTCGTGTAACCAATACAACTGATTTAAGATAATTTCTTAAAGGCTAATAATGTATCCTTCATGAACTCGTTTAACATATTAAATTAGACAATTTGCAAATGAAAACAGGTTTAATTACACTTGTTTAAGGCGATTTGTTTTAAAATATAATATGATCCAGTCAATGAAGTTAAAGAGATTTAATTTAAAGTGTGTCTGATTCATTCAACCCATATCCCGCTTCGTGAAGTGTCTTCTAAGTCTCGCCCGCTTTCATTTAAATATTCTTAAACAATTTGTCAAGTGTCAAACAGTTTATATCCAGATCAGAGCTCGAGTTTTGTCTGGATTCACAGAATATCGATTCAGCTGTTTAACAATGACTACGGTTTTGAAAACATGGCAACGGGTTTAACATTGGCACACGGATAAATCTGACGTCACCAATGTTTGTACTATGCAGAAAATTTGCAAAAGTAATCTGCAACAGAAATGAGATCAGTGTCAAAAGGTTTGGACAGTGTCAAACCTTGGAGATGGATATGCTAATTGTAAATCACCCTCCACACACACACATACTGTTTTGAATATTTTCCTGCTAATTCTTACTGGAGCAAGGGAATATAAATTTTATAGAAAATGAGGGAAAGTTTCCCAATTTGATATTAAACTAATGTTTACAATACAATCCCCTCTTGTTTTCGATTCCTAACTTGGATACTGGTTTGGATCATAATTCGACGCAGATTTACTCGATGAATCATTTTGATCTAAACGGTTTGCAAATAAATCACATATTCGCCCGAATATGCAAAAGATACATTTCTTCCTTTTTGTGACAGTGTCAGATGATAAGAAATAGGAATATTATCTGTGAAAGGAAAATACACAAATTATGAATGGATTTGAAACAAATGTCGGAAATGGAGTATTTGCACATAATAAGCAAATGCTCCATTTCCGACGATGTTTTAAATAATGTTTCTGCTACAGATGCGTCATAGGATATATATATGGAGTAAATGGGTTAAGACAGTGTTATATGACTGTCTTGTTGATTAAGAATATAGAAGTGCTATGAAAATAATGCAAGCTCTAACATGGTCGAACTATCTGTACTTAATCATGTCTACTGTCACAAACCATCAGATGCTCTTAAGATATAGATAAAGCCTGATAGTGAGTGATGCAATTTGCATCGACATTTGAACCGTTCCTCCACAACGGAAAAACAGGAAAATGCCCTTGTTGAATAGTATTGAAAACATTGTAGAAAATGGACCGTTTGCTCGTGACGAGCAAGTGCTCCATTTCCTACGATGTGTTCAATACTGTTTAATCCGTTCCTGTACAAGCTTTTTAGACTTATCCTCAAGAAATTAATCTGATGTGAAGTATAAAAATCTAGGTAAAAGGAAAATGCCATTGTTGAATCGTATTAAAAATATTGTACGAAATAAAGTACTTGCTCGTTTCGAGAAAATCATACAATGTGCTTAAAGTCATCAGTTACAGAGGAGCTGAAAGGCGCGTCTGTGGAGAAAATGGTTACGGTTCAGGTAAGGTCAGCCACGAGAACTTACAATACTCTCACACATGAACTTTGGAAGTGTGAAAACACTGACGCTATTCTTTGCGGACATGGCATTTTGTTGAACAGTTTGCTTACATGTGTAGCGTCTGCCACAATGTCCTCAATCACGCAACAGCCACATTACATTTGTTATTATTTTTTAAATAAAATCATAAAGCATTTCCGCGTGAAATTACGCATAAAACCTATCATTGTAGTCAACAAAGAAGGTGAAGTTAGGCTTAAATCGATGTGTCAAGCTTCAAAGGCAGAACTGCAGGGTATGGAAAATGAAGGCTTTCGCGCTATAAGAATTTGTTGTAATTCGAAATTTATCATAGTCTTCCAAACCTCGAAACGTATTCACAAACTATCATTCTGTGTTTTTGGTTCAGAGTTTAGTTTCAATTAAAGCATGAATTCGATTTAACCGAGTTCGGGAAAGCGATGTTTGGCTGTATATCGGCGATAAACAGTCAGAACATTTTTTACCAGCCATCATAAAGGTATCATTGCGACTATTCATGATGGTGGTCGCTTAACGCAAAGAAAAATGATACAAAAAGCTTTTTAAGCGCATTCTGAATTACTTTCGTTTTGCTTTAAGTGACCATCTGCCTTAAAGACCACCATTGCCTCCTTTTTGAGTGACCACTTACCACAGATTTGACTGTAGAAACTGCTAGATGAAGTGCGTTCGAACCAAGCTGTTCTTTGTAGACGCTAGATAAATGTCATTTCCCCCAAAAGTGTCTAAAAGCTCTCGGCGCCATTGCAAGAATAATGAGTTTTCCCGTCGTTATGTCTACAGACTCCAGACGAAATTAGATTCAGAAAATCATACTTTCCCAAACATGCAGTATTTAGGTAGACATTAGAGCTGGAACATGCCATGCATCAGGGGGTTTCATTACGTGCAACAATATGCAGTAACGTCAATGTCCAGTGGAGAAAAAAATGCCTTTCCCGTTTAAGGCTTACGAAAAGCAAAACATGTGAAAAATGATAGTATGTTCTGATATATTCAACATTTCATTACCATTAGTGTCTCACAGAAGATGGTCGTTACACAGTGGTTGGGTTGGCCTCTTAGTTGTTGCATATGTTGTATGGTAGGAACACTATTTCTGCATAGGTTCCAAATAAAAACATCGTTTCGCTCTTGATAAAAATACAACTGAAAAGTATTTAAACGATAACCAGACAAGGAAAGTACTTCCCTTACGTATTTAAACCCCTTATCGAGGTATATGCGACTGAGATGATAACTGCAAAGAACCTGGGTCCATATCAGACGCCGAAAAACTCGAATAAATTGACGTCTGATCTTGATCTAAGCTGTTATATAGTATCGAATAGCAGTGTAATGGTTACTTTTGTCGCAATTAGCATGGTATGTGTTAATTTGATTGGTTAACATGAAAGCAGTTTCAACTTTTACATGTTTACACTTTAATAAAGTGCACAGCAACTGTGAATGTTTAGTCAATTGGTATTATTAAGATGCTATTATTAGGACTGCTGTTCTGATCAATGCCATACATTCCATTGCCAAAAAAGATCACATGCGCTGTGTTGTGTCCCCATATCGCAGAATCTATCATTGCAAATATTGCAAGTCAGATCAATCGCCGCCTTTACGATGTAATGTCTGATTCAACAAGCCACGTTTCTCAGCCAACACCATTTAGCGCGAAAAGTATGCGCACCAATGAGCTATACAAATGCACATCCAGATATTTCAACCAATCTGTCTGTTTTAATCTTCACACTGACCGTTTTCAAAGTCAAACATTCCATGCAACGTTACTATATGCGATCTTTTTCAAATACGATTCATTTGTATCATGCATTGTATTGAATGAATTAAATTTAAATCTTGTACAGGAGTCCAGATAAGCGGCCACAACGATGATGATTTTTGACCAGTCTCGACTACACCCTATGTTGCGTTCATACATTAGAATCGTCTTGTAAAGACGGTTCTAATGTATGGTTAAAACATAAGGTACGAATAGGAATGAAGGATTTTTTGGAAATCAATTTCCATCGCATGTTTGTTTATTAACCGTTTAACATTTCGTTAGATGGGGCTTCAAAAGTTATAAATTGATGATTAACTATGCGAAAAATGTGCTCATATACCGAACAAACCGTTCCAATAGCAATTACTTCAGTACATAACATAAATTTAACTCAGCGTCAGAGTCGCAGAAAAGCTCCATTTTAAGTAGTAAAGACCAATATCAGACGCAGTTCCGGTTTTCGTAAAGCGATACCGCCAATGAATATTTGGCCCATGTGTTTTAAATTGGAGCTTACAAGCATTGATGCCATAAACTAGTTAATCGCAAGCAGAATACAACTTATGTACAAGCGGTTATCAATACTTCGGAACCACTGTCCGGGGCTTTTAACAAGTGCTTTGCTCTTTTGTGGCGCCAAAGGTAATAGTGTTGGTTGAAACTTGTTTAAGATCAAATATATTGACAATTGAAAAACAGACACTAAGAAATAAACGTGTTTCTATATACTTCCTCCAAAATGGAATTCCAGATCAGTTGCCGATTTGAAATACTGTATTTCATACAATAGTGCTTTAAAGCGGCATTGTCGCCAAAAGGATTAAAGACAAGGGATTGATAAAAAAAAACTGTGCAGTTATTTAAGCAAGCAAAACATTAAATCACACTGCAATGTGAACGCAAAAAAGCGTTGAATTATTGGTGGTTCAGAAATCGCCTGTTGCAACAAATCAACTTTAATGAAGTTTCATCTGCCAGCAAAAACTATAGCACTTAATCATCCGGTGGAAAATCAATAGGAAGGTCGATTACACCAATAACAAAACACATCAGAGGAAGCCGCCGATTGTTGGCAGCGATTGAATTCTGAATTCTAGTTTCAACGCTTAGTATAGCCATTTGCCAGTGTTGTACAATAGAGGCGAATGTGCCAGTTTGCCAAAATGAAACATACGCCTTTTTTCCTCACAAACGACGACAGACTACATTGTTCCAAGGCAGTTTACCAAATTGTGCAAGCGGTGCAGACCCTGATTAGAGGGCTCCTATTGGAACCCTCTGATCTGGGTTTACATTGTTTGTAAAGGGCGAATATACTCGTTTACCGCACCGGTAGGGTTCACTTGATCCAGGACCCCAGATAACGTGCGTATTTGAATTCTAAAGTACTTGTTTCATCGCAAAACCATGCAGAGTGACCACTCGTTAGAATCGTCTTTTCTAGACGATTCTAACAAATGGTCACTCGACAGGGTTTAGTGAAGAAATATAGATTTTGTTGTCAACAATGTATCATTTACGCTTATCTGGAGCTTGTTTAAGACCTATGATGTAACATATCAAAATCAATTCTTCCCTACATCTACAGCCTGACAAAATATTATCTTCATCACAGCCAACTGACCCAGATTTTCCCTGCACTAGTTTTCTTAAGTTGAAGCCAGGTAAGAAATGGTTTATTTAGTCTTCCTTTCGAACCACCATTAATTATGTATTACTCATATTACGATAGCGATCGATTAGCCTAAAGTCCCGCTAATTAGAAGTTTCTAGCAACAAAATACGCGCCTTATCAGCTCTCTAGTGTAAAGCTAGTGATTGCATTAACACTTTACCAAATACATCTGCATTTTGACGCCAACATGTTCTATCTGTTTGAAGAGCTTCACTGTTTGTGTCAATATAAGGATTCCATTACTACAAGCGCCTGTTTGGAGTAGCTCGGCGTCTGATCAGGTTCAAAATATTTTGAACAGGTCAGAAAAGTGCTTTGTCAACTGTTGTTCCTCAAATAGTGTTTTATAGCAATATTTGCTTTTATCTGTCTTAGTATTGGTGTTTTCAATTTAATGACATGCATCGTATCGATGACATGTACAGTCAGCCCTGTAATGATTTTTTAAACTAATGTGGAAAACGTTTCATTTGCTCATTATGAGTTCATTGTGAGTAACTGCTCCATTTTCCACAGTGTTTTCAATAGTCATCTGCTATAGAGGCGTCAAAAGGCGTATATTTGGAGTGAAAGAGTGAAGTCTTATAACTTGTAAACAGGCGTCTAAGACGCATATTGTAAAGTCAAGTTTCAAATTTAAAGTCTATTGAATACATCGGGCATCCGTGTAGCATATGAGGGTACTGATATAACATGTTTTAACAAATAACTGGAATGAACACTACATCTTTAAATTATCCCAAGCCCTTCTCACGCCAATAAAAGAAATATGAAACATCAATACTTACAATTACTACCTTACAGCTTAAGTCAGAACTTTTTGCATGTGATGCAGTTTGGACCCGCGACAGAAAAAGTAAAGTCACCCTATCCAGATCCAAAATGCAAGCGTATTCTATGTATTGGTGCAAAAGGAGGGCTAAACATGGTAATAATTGACTTCAAACACAATTAAAGAGAATCACTAAGGTAGATAAGTAATAACCTAAACCTAGGAGTTACTGAATTTTCAGCATATTGGTTTAAACAAAAAAAGATTATTTTTATAAGGACTTTTTTCTGCTTTGGAGAATGAGTCTTCATACTTACAAATACATATCGGGGTGTCTATAACAATATTGAGATACATATTTACGCCTTTCGAAGTAAAATATGAATGCTCAAGCAAATTGTGAAATTCAACACCAATGCTGTTGATATGATTCAGTGGCTACCGGAATAAACACTGGTTGCAATGTATATTTGTCTTGTGACATAGCTCTTGTTCTTTTTCTAAGGCCTCTGGAAGCTCTCGTCGATATCTTCTTTACTGCCGGAAGCAATTCTGCGCATTCGCAATATGTCGTCTACTTCATTTTCAAATTCACAGATTAACTTATTTTGGCATACATATTGGCCGAGTGTCACACAGCTTGAATCCGGATGAGACGCCGGGTTACTCGGCGACTCATCCGGATCTAAGCTATTTGCATATGTCACTATGGCTAGGGGTAAGCAGTGAAGGGGGTATTGCTGGGGTGATAAGTTTCCCGTCGTGGTAGCCGCAGACTCCAGACTACAACACTGTCGGGAAATCAAGTCTCAATTATACTTGAGTGAACACGATGTGTCTCCGTGTATAATGATGTTAACATACCCTGTATTAGAAAGCGAATATTGTGCAATTTAATTTGCGACGGCTATCCGAAATGGCCGTAGAAGATTCAGTGGGAGAAACGCTTATCATTTTACGTTTCAATGCTAACGTTACGCAAACAAAATGCAAACAATATGGTAAATTTACCATTTTCTTGTTATTTTGAAAGATGTTATTACTATAAGAATCAAACAGTTTGGAATAAGATCAGACGCCGAGTAACCCGGCATTTGATCTAGTTCGAAACATTTTTTTTCAACATTTCAGCTACAAACAAGCTCATTTGTTGTCCCCGTCATAGGTGTGAGAGGGTTGGGGATCCATCCCCTATCACACCTTACAAAAACATATTAGTGGAAAAAAAATAATAATGGGGTTTTGTGGTTTTCAACAAGCTAGTCCGAAACTGTGTGTACAGGTTTGCAGTGCTCGATGTCTGTTTGATTGGTCAAAATACTTATTCCCAGACAATTAACAACCAACTATATATAAACATTGATGTTTGTCTGTCGGAATGTTTATGTCAATCAGAGATATATTGCACATGCCAGGCAGCGTGAGGTACCATTAATCCTGGCTTTGACTTGACGTCTAAAGCTGAGAGGATGACAGTGCTCGGTGTCTGTTTGTTTTATAGTGTTTTTTGTAAGGGTTTACGTCGCTTCGACAATACCTTAGTAATAACGCGACGCTCTGCTTATAACGAGTTGAGGAAGACCACATATATCCGTCTGAGATGCACAGACGGACAACTGAGTATAGCACCACTGATGGAGCACTTACTCGATATGGGTAAATTCAGCAAATTCTCCACTTCCTACAGTGCTTTCAATATCAATCAGTTACATGGGCGCTAAAAGGCGAGGCGCTTCTTTAGAGGAAAGGGTTAAAATGAACTCGCGAAGGCTCGTGTCATATGATTTGACACAACTCGTTTCATAAAAATGATAATTAACAAACACTCATGTAAGATCCTCTATATACGTCACGTCCTAATAATTTGTTTAAAATTGCTTGTCTTCGTAAACTGACTAAAGGAAGTGTCTATCGATTGAGTTTCCCCCAGCAGTTGCATGTTTACAAGCTTTAACTCATTTGATCTATTCTCCAAATAGACAACTTCAAATTAGTACATCGTGTCCATGGATAATATGCATTAATTACGTGCAAAGCAATCGAACATAACTTGCTAATTGATATAATCAGGCTGCTTTAATTAGACCCGCAGAAACCGATAATTCTTAACAGGGCTACATATAAGCAGGCGTTAATGATAATTTTTTGACACAATATCCAGATTTCTTCAGATAACCCTATCATGCGGCAACTCAGAAGAATCGTATTTTAAGACGATTATAACGAGTGGTCACACATTCGGGTTTAAAAAAGAAGAAATAAGGATTTAAGAAATTTAAAAACACACGTTAACTGGAGCCCTACTCACTCTAAGCAGTTTTTCTGTTTACAACCTATAAAATGCGTGGAAAACGCATTAAAACGACTACGATGCCCAGTTGTTTCAGTCTTAAATCTTACTTACGTAAGTCATATCAGTATTTTTTGACAGTGACATCATTTTTATAACTCATATGAAGTTTATATTGCAATGTCAAACAACCAAGACCCAGATCAGACGGCTCCTATAGTAACCCTCTGATCAGGTCTATATTGTTGGACATTTTATAATAACCTTTGGAAACTATAATTTTGAATGAAACATATGTAAACAAATAGTGACGTCACTGTCATAGAATAATGGTAATACAACATATATAGTTGCATTTAATTTGTACATGCCTACTTATTTCTAAGCTGACGCGCCTTTTTATATATTGAAAAATTATGCTTTTGCAAGTGAACATTGGACACTAATAAGGCAAATGGTACAAGCGCCGAGTAGGGTTATCTGATCTTGCCTCGCCTTACTCAACAACTCGAGCTGAGATCATGCTCAATTTCAAATACTCAACATAAGATTTCTCATTTAATTGTATTGCCACTTTACTGAATTTGACTGCTATTGTTCACTGGCAGTCAACATTTCAGTGCGGTTGCAATAAAATCAAGTTTGATACCGGAGGTTAAAGTTTTGAGTTTGAGTATGATCTCAGCTCGAGACATAAAATCGATTCCATTTATTTAGTAGTTCATTCAGGCCGACCATTTCTCCGGATTTTTCCGGATTTTTTCGGATTTTAGAAATATTCTCTATAACCGTTGTACTAAAATTGCAAGAAGCATGGGCCACAAAGAGACGCCGTGTTGCACGGCGTCTCATTGTGACCCATGCTGCTTGCAAACGTCATCATAGTTTCTTCCGTAGCACGGATAAAGGTGAATGTTTGCCAAGATCTCCGAATTTTTCATGGCCCAGTAATGGTCACCCTGGAGAGCCTTAAACGAAGCGTATCAAGGACAAATATAAATGCCAATTTTGAACAGTGTTCAGCATATTGTTGGAAATGAAGCATTTGCTCGATATGAGCAATTTAATGCTATAAGTCCACTAATGCTTCCAACAGGCATATGTTCATGTTTATTCAATAGATGTATTTAAGGGCGTCTATGTGATATGTGATTAAGGAACAATAAATCTCAAACGCTTGAGTCTCTCCGGAAATAAGTATAGTAGGACTAGTTTCACTATAATCTTAAATAATCGATGTTTTCTCAAACGGATTGTTTATTGTTGTCTTTGCCCAATATTGTATAAAAGTGTTACTGTATAGGAAAGATGGCATTGCATTTTGGCTACATTTTAAACTGGAGAAAAACTTATTTCGATTAAGGACCTTAAAGCAGAACTCAGTTTGATCTTCGCAAAATAACACACAAAGGCGTGGACTTGTTTGTATGTGTCATCAAGTGGGACAATTCTCCTTTGTATTAGTGCATAATCTACTTAATCAATAAATGAGAATGCAGTGTTTTTTTAAAACTTGCCCGTTTCTATATCCTGAAGATGTTCCAGATGGAATCTTATGCTCAAATATCATTCGTCAAACAAAACTTTGTTGACATAATGCTATGAATGTAGTCTATAAGTTACATTATATTCCTCTGCTGTCATACAATCTGAATAACTTACAGTTTCGATCCTGATGTGACGCCGACAAAGACATTTATTGTATCATATGGATCATTTTTTATTTTTTGTTGAAAAAGGTTATCACTACTCGATTAATGCATGCTACAAGTTTAATTTCAAAAGTAAGATTGGCGACCAATTTATTACCACTTGTAATACTAGCTTTGCAAAAAGACATCTGAACAAGCGGATGACATCTAATAAAACTGTCGTGACGTTTGTGCTTATATTCAAGATCGAAATTAATATAGCATCAAATAAATCCAATAAATACTTCACCATGATGATTCCAAATTTAGATATTGATGTATGCACAACAAATTACCTTAAAGGCGTGGACACAAAATTATAACCCATCATTGAACTCAAAATGTAATACCTAAAATACCTAAACTATTTCAGTTATGTTGACAAATATTTCTGCTTCTATCAAGTGCCTCCCACATTCATTGACTAGATCACATTAGTCTGGTAAAGTAATTGATAGAGTTATTTAATGTGGTTAAGTTATCGCCCAAGTCTTGAATGGAATGTTTGATGTGTGTTTGTATATATGTTTTTTTGACGTTTAGAGTGGCGTGTCGCCATAAATTTGAGCACTCTAATACGGGTCGCCTAACACAAATTAATGTTTTATTTTAACCGTATTATGCTGCTATAACTTAACCCTTAGCCTGCTGTTCACAACTCAGGTGATTATTCAAACAGCTTGGAGCCAGATCAGAAGCCGAGTAAC
>JAULCE010028118.1:0-13848 GCA_032359355.1 Macoma nasuta | reverse complement strand
TACAGGCTGAATTGTAATATTTTTAAAGGTATGTCCAGATCGTCAACAATGTTGATATAAGAAATTTCGGAGTTTATTATTGCGGCATTGGTAAGGATGTTCACGAAATCGTGTTTTTAAAGCGCGACCTGTTTGTCAAACATATTGGATACTACAATTTGGGGCGTTTCAAGTCAAACATAGATACTATGAGAAGTATTTCACGAAACACCTGAAGGCAAATTTCCCCTAAAACACTCTTCCATTAACTGTAGATCGAATAGTTGATTTACAAGATAAGAAATTACAGCATATTCAATTCTTCACACTGCATTTGGAAATTTTTGGATACACTCTGTGACTTTTGTAGAGCAGCCGCTGATTAATGGATGAATTGCGGCGAATAAAAGATTTAATAGGCGATAAAATTACTTTAGGTTCACTCTAAAAGCATTCATTAATAGAGATAGATGGAAGAAAGGAAGAAGGAAGAAGCCGGTTGTAGGTTAAGTGTTTTTAATCGTACTACAGGTTGGAGTGCAGAAAATTAGAAATATTTTCTGGAATTCTGGAATCCGAGTGTATTTGTAAATCCGCTGTTTTTCACTAATATTTAAGGGCCAAGGCCAACTTAAATGAAACGATGTTTTTTTTTATATAATATCTTAAGTTATTGTTGTCGAAATGTAGCGAATTTCTGTTTGCATTAAGCATTTAAGAAGATTTATTATGAAGGGGTTCATCGGTTCAAGCTCACTGACTAAAAAATGAAAAATAACTGTATTATTTCAATATCTTTAGTAACAGTTGACATAATGTAACCATATTGAAGTGAATAAAATAAATTGACATTTGTAGCTAATGTAGAAAATAGAATGATATTTAAAATAAGAGCATGGTGCTTTTATCTTTATAATTAGTTGACCTAATGTAATTGTTCAATGGTTTCGTCTTCTTAATTTATCGTGAGGATTCTTAGCAGACAGGTGTCCGACATACCGCTTGTTCTTGTTGTCTTTTACAACTCCAGATATAATTATTCTCTATGCATTGTTTTTTAAGGTCTCAATATAATTTCATATTGCATGTTAATAAAGCACGTAGTGAAGAATGACGTCATAGAATAGTTGAATAAAAGGTATGTCAAACGATGCGCGAACATTTGTATAATGTTTATGAAATCGTTATGTTGTTATTTGAATAAAATTATTATAAAAACTATTTTCATAAAGTTCCAAACAAAATATACCTTAACCGACACTACTTCGCAATAACAGTGGCTGCTCTGGGTCTTCACATGTAGCGATGCCGTAAGGGATCCTTTTCAAACAGGCGGCCTAATTATTAACTGATTTGGTTGTTACTTTTTTGATATCACAAAACTCATTCCTTGATCTCTTTCGTTCTGTCAATGGTTTACTGCATATAGCTCTGAACAGACTAGTCAAGTATTCTGTACCTTAAAGGGTACTGTTAATCAATGTTTCAATGTTAGTTCTATAGTGTTAGAGGTTATGTGAATTAATGCCGAGAGTCAAGAATAAAATTTGATAACAAACAGTAAATGCTGATGATCATTCTCCGAAGAAGCAAAACATTTGTAACTAACTTTCACAATAAAAATTCTATGTATGTGATTCTGCTTTCAGATCCAATGCATTAGAAACAGAACGATGCATTCCAGCGACTTCCGTGTAGAATCTGTTGACCTGATGAGTGATTTACAGACCATGGTGCTGTTTCTCCGTGATCTGAAGTCACTCTCTGGCGCTGAGCAAAGTTCAGTACAGACGTCCATTGAGAAGATAGAAGAGGTACCTGAATATCAAACATGTTTTCCCCTAAGCCTGTTATTATGATTGTTTGAAACACTACATGCACGTGTGTAGAACAATCAAGATAAATCATACAAGCTCAGAGACTTCCTAATGTACAAACCGAAACTGTCTGTAACCCTTCACCATATATGTTATTTTAGACTCGTTCACAATGAAAGTATATTTTTGAATACAAAAAACAGTTTAATGAATTAAAAACCATTAATTTTTGAATTTCTCTACCATGTGAGCAGTAGAGTGTTCATTGTCCATTGTCCATTTGTGCATAGTAATCATATGCTACAGAGGCGTGCAAAGGTAAATCTATCCAATAAAAGATAAAACTAAACTAGTTTAATTTCGGCACCACAGTTTAATTATATCATATTCAGATATTGTTTTGTCTTAAAATTATATATCCCTATCAAACACACATTTGCTTTGTTGTGACTGGTCTAGGTTTATACTGTTTGCAAAGCCATAAAGGCTATCTCCTTTAAGGAAATAATAAGTTTAATGATAATAATCTAGAAACACCTTTTTAATCAACAGTTTTACGAGTATATTCATGTCTTGTGTACTACTAAAAGTTTAAATACATGGGTGTAATTAGTTCAATTGAGCCTTGCAGAATTGAATAAGACATACCGCTCAGGTTCCTACGAATTGGGTCTTCTTCGGGGTTTATATATGGAAATTAAGGTATAGCCTTTTCATCATTGACAGTTGCGTGCGGCCAAACCCGATGTGTGTCTATGCAAAGAAATCGAGTTGAGAGCCCTCACAACCAAACTGCATGTTCTTGAGACAAGGATAGACAACGTCGAGGGTCTAGAAGACAAAATTGACATGGAAGTGCAGACGTTTAGGCAGAGCCAGGATTATCTGTTGAACTTGATTAACATCATACGGAACGAAATGATCACACACCAACCAACCGATTTAATTCGCCTAAGCCTGTCTAGTCTACAGAATCAGTTTATTACTCTGGAAAAAGAACTTTCCGATATAAAGCAGGTATTCAAATGTTGACCTTAGGCTCATTGTTGAGTCTATGCATTCCAAATTTGGGATATTTCAGAGAGTGTGTATATATCTGGCATGCCTATATACTGTTGAATATATACTGGTCAGAATCTATAGTTTTATAAGCTCACATAACTATTCTCAGGTGAGCTTTTGTAATCGCTATATGCTGGCATACGTCAAGTGTTGGTCAAGCGTCTTATTTCAACACTTTTTTAAAGATAAAATCTTCTCTGGGATCACTGAAAGTTGATTAAACTTAACTGGGATATTCTCTCGAAGGTCCTCTTTTAAAGCAGTTTAAATGTAGATAGAAAGGTCTTGCAGGACACACCACATACAACACAAAACAGCCACCCAATCAGCACAGTTACACACGAATACACACATCCACACACATGCTTGCATAGTTCTTCTCAAAATACGTTTTTTTCAATCTCAATGTTTTCTTCAAAACTTAGCTGATGTGAGTTGGTGGGGCTAGGTTTTCTTATATGACTATATATTTGGTTGTGGAAAACAAATATTCAAAGAACTCGATCACCCTGAGTTATTGCTTTTATTATTATTAGTGGGAATACATAGTTATACGGTTTCTGATAAATAACAAAATTAATCTTTGACATATAATCTGCAACTTGATATGCAGTTGTGTCATGGCCAGTAAATAAACCCTTTCGAGTTGAGAACAAACCAGCGTTGCCTTTCTTTGACCTATGAAAACTATAATTGGTGTGAAAGGGTTTCCAATTAATTCTTTAAGAATGCTTTGACCTACACATGTCATGATTGGTATAAAGTTGGAATATACGGTATTGATACCGAGGTCAAGACCTCAAACGTAAACATCACGGTGACCGTGCTATGTGAGGCGGTGTCCGATCAATTATTAAATAATGTTTTGACCTGCCAATATTAAACTGGACAGGTAATTAGGTCTTGTCACACCATCTTACAAATATTTCAAGTAGATAAAAAGGTCTTGCAGGAAACATCACATACAAAACAAACAGCCATCCGAACAGCTCAAAAACAAGCACATTCACACAAAAACGCGCTCGCACACACACATACACGGGAGCCCAAACATACGCTACATATAGAAGACACACACGGACAAAAACAGACAGTTGAATGTTTCAAAGTGACATCTGTGGTCATATGTAGAACTTTCATAGCATTCGACTACCTGTAAAAATCGGATAATTTTGTGTTTCTCAATACCATCAGGAGAGCAAATTTTGATTTAATCATTTCCTTCACAGAAGCGCCTCTTAGCGCTTCTGTAACTGATTGTTAATGAAAACATTCTAGGAAATGATCATTTGGTTGTATCGATCAAATGCTCCATTTTCCTCAATGATTACAATAATCTTTGGCTTAGATTTCATAAACTTTCACCGGAATCTTTTTCTTGTGGATTAGTCTAGAAAGCGCTCGCTCGCACGTGTGTTGACGAAGAACTATTTGCTATTTGGGTGGGCTGTTTGTTTTGTATGTGGTGTGTCCTGTAAGACCTTACTTTCTAATTGTGTGGATGGAAGGGCTGACATATCTTGTATAAATGTTTCTTCTATTTATTTGAGCTATATAGGATCATTACGACCCATTGTCATCAGAGCTTCTGGAGTTTGTTTGCCTTTAGCAGAATTCATGTTGTTGACCAACTCTCTAGCAGACAGACTGGAATAGAGATTTCTTTTGGACTTAAAATGGTCGGTCTTCATAAACACATTTGTTTCACAAGCCCAAACTTTGCATGCCACGAGTTATATTATATTGATCAGTAGTTGAGCATTTAACCTGCCTCACGGGTAAACGAGCATCCGGACATTGAACTATGTAAGGACCAAGACCAGCTGTCACACCTCCAACCTGTTTTCTGATCAGGGTTCAAACTGTTTGCGATCAATTAAGACTTGACTATTAATTTTTATACCGTAAACAAGTTATTTTTCCCACACCCAGAAGCCAACCAACACCGTGTTGAAGGCTTGGGAGTGATGTGACCCTTATCGTTCCTTTTTTGACGACACTACCCATTTGATCTGCTGATTTATTTTCAGATCACTAAAGAACAGGAAACCCAAATTGAAGAACATGGAAATCATATTACTACCCTGTACCAGAGACAGAAAGATATGGACACGGAGCGTCAGGCACAGAGTGACCAGCTTGAAGACCTCAAAGGCAGATTTCAGACATTCAAAAGTCACCCAAACCAGGTTTAAACTGATTTAAAGCATCTTATTTAATATTTCATAGTTTAAATCCTATCGCATTTGTGGATAAGATATTTTTGGTGTTTTTGTTTGTCATGTGTTTCATCAGCTTATCAACCAGGCATTATTTGTGAATAGAGAAAATCTACTCGGTATGCTGTAAAAGTAGTAAAATGTCGTGCAAGCTATGTGAAATACACAAAGATCACCATATAAAAGCTAAAGCATACCCCGTGGAAGCACATAAATTATTACGCTAAATAGTCATAAGAATATAATGTTCAAGTCGCTTAAACAGCAAAATGCTACTTCCACAAGTCTTTTCAAATCGTTTGACCTCAATATCGATAAATTTTGAAAGTGGGTATACAAAATTATTTTTTAATAGCAATAATCATATCGTTTTCAACATCTGCACTATATAACATTTTAAGGCAATTCAATGTGTTGGTTGGTAGTCGTTTATGCTGTCGACTGGATGATTGGTATTATGTTTTCCGTCTGTTATTAACATGACCGACTTTGACCGTTGATACTAAGTAACACTACGTTTCTTTATTTATATCTTAATCATGTTCACAATAATTAAACTAAACGTTAGGTGCGATATTCATGTCTCTACAAGCAAAGTCAGTCTTTATCCGGTATTAAGATCAAATTTGGGCTGTCTATAACTCAACTGTTTGTCTAAACGTGTTAAAAGTGTAGAGGTATTAACATTTTTGATAGCTCTAGTTATATTCCCACTTAAAAAATCTAGGGGATATTTTGAAATTGCTCTTGTTTTGTTTGTTGGTTGGGCAGTCGATTGGTCAGGCAGATTGTCATTTTATTCTTTATTCTGCTAGATATAAACTAAAACTAATTGAAATATTATCACAATGAATCTTGATGAGAGACTGTGTCGGTGCAAGAACCCTAACAACGAAGGTCTAATCAAAATCACAGGTTAAGGTCAATTTTGTTCCCTCTCTATAACTTCTGAAAAGCCTTTACTCTATCAGGCGCATTCTTGAAGACTCTGTAGCAGACCATCATTGATATTGTAGAAAAAGTTTTAAAAGCAGTTCAAACTGAAACTCATTATTTCTAGATTTATTTATTTTCATGAAATTCTCTGCTTAAGTATCAGTCTAAAATAGCATATGATAAAGGGATAATTGATCGATTCTCGAATGAGCACTTTTAGTATCACCATGGCCAGATGATGTATAGTGTCATGCCTCTATTGAAAAGGGCAATGTCACAATCTGAATTCGAGTTCAAATTTGTTCTTTGCTCTTTCACTTCTAAAGTATTGGACTGATTTACAATTACTGTTTTCAACGCTTTTTCATCCTGCTTCGGCTTTGTGTCCCGCTTATTATTTATCGTTATAAAATTAAAGGATTAAGGTATAAATGTCCATTTGTCACAACCCTATATTAAACTTTATGGATCTGTGCAGTTGTTTCTTTCTTAAAAATTACAGTCTTTGACTCACAATCAGTGTTTCTGCCTTCATGCCCGCGAAAATATCGGTCTCAATCAGTAATTAGTCGAGCGTCACCACTGGCAAGTTTAGACCTGTCGCCAAAAAGGGATTCAATTACAAATGGCAGATAGTGTTACCAAAAAAAAGTTTTTCCCGTGAACAAAAACTTGTCCTCATGCTATGTTGACACATTTCTAATTCATATTATAAATATGACTTAACTTTTCTCAACAGGCTGATAATAAGAACATAAACATCACTGACAAGGATATTACAGGTATGTATTATATTGCGATAAAGAAAAGCCTGTATCAATGCTGAAAAGTGACTCTTCTTACTAGACATTTCTTTGTTTTAAGCTAATTTTCAAGGCAATGAATTTAAATACCAAAATTATTGTGAGTGTGTGGCCCATCATGTGAGATTATTAAATAGGCAACATCAAGTAGGACTCTCGTTGATTTTTTCTAAGCTTACTTGGCACATCAAGTAAGACTTTCGTTGAAATTTAATTAGCTCACCTGGCAAAAATAGCCACCGTGAGCTTTTGCGACTGTTCTCTGTCCATCATCGTTTATTGTGCGGCGTCCGCCATCAGTCTTCAACAATGTCCGTATAGACCTTCTCATAAACTACTTTGTCCCTTGCAATCACATTTGACAGGACTGTACTTACGGTGATCCTCTTTCTGATTTGTTCAATACATGTAATTATTCAAACTGAAAATCGGTTGCAATGGCATCTTATAGAAACAATTTTAAAAATAATCTCTTTCAAAACCAATGCTCAAATTTCAAATTTATTTCACAAAAAGAACGGTTGGACAGCTATATATGAAAAACAAAATGTTCAAATAAAGATGAAATGGTCCCCAAGGGCAGGGCTCGTTTTCCTTATATTGATATGTCCAAATTTAAAAAATCATCCCCAAAACAAATGGTCACATTTCATAATATTGTTAAATAAATGAACCCTTGAAATTGCTTCAATTTTTCCACTTAACACAGGGTGTTAACCATTTATGAACAAAGTTTGTGCTACACAGAAGCTGCGCGTGTAATTTAGGCGGGCGGGCCTGCGAGGCGATTGTCATTTGGTCCATTTTGATAGCTGTCTATAATTTAAGAGTTAATAGACGTAATTTTCCCAAACATATATAGATCTACACATGTTAACCATCACAGACAATATATGACAAACTCTGTAGCCCTACTTTCAAGGTCAATGTTACATTTAGATATCAAGTTCTTTTCTTTTAAAGTATTTGTCGGATTCTGTTTTTCTTACAGACTAGTTAATACTTACCATACCATGCGTTGCATCAAAAAACCATGGCCTGAACCATTTATTCAACAGAGCGCATTTGTAACGCTAATATAACGAGGGCTTAAACTTATATCCCCGTCTTGAAACCTTGTCAAACGAGCCCCAATTGTAACCTTGATCTGATCTTGATCTTAAACTCTTATGCTTACAAGTCCTACCGTACAACGCTTTGGGACCGAATGATTGCTAGCTTCCGTCAGTTCGTCAGTCCGTTTGCCATTTGGTATAGGTGAACACAATTATTCTACATAACGAGACGATGTTTCATGCACTCAGCCACCTTATCTCAATGTCAAGGTCACGGTTTGGGTTCAAATATTTTCACTGCATGTTCGTGCCCGGGTTGTATCTGCCACATGCTGCAATGGATTACGAGTAAATGCTCCTTAAGCCGCAATGTTTTCAATTGTCGTCTGCAACAGATGGGCCAAAATTCGCTTCTCAGTAATATAGGGTTAATGGAACTTTTGACCTTTTTCACGGGAAAGCATGGCGGGCTAAAGGTTGCAACAAATTTGATGTTGATTGTACTAGTTTTATCGCGACTGTTCTATGAATAGTATGATCTATTTCCATCCCCTTTTTCGCCCGTGTCGTAACTAAAAACTATCTATTCGGAGCATAACTCCTAAAGCATTGAATATATTCAATTGAAATTTTACAATGGATGGAAGGCAGAGAAATAACGTGCAGTTAACAAGAGCTGTTACTCTGTCTGCAATATTTGTGCAATTAGTTTCCTTTGTTTCTTTCTTGTCGGCGTTATACCTTCTTAAATATTGAAGTGTTTAAACTGAACAAAAAATTACACCTGTATGTATGTGGTAAGATGATACCACAGAGCAACTGATACCTTCTTTTAATGTACTTTTTACGTGTATTATATTTATGGTTTTTTTCTGCATCAAAGAAAAAACAAAATGTGATTGTTCAAAACTAAATAAATTTATCATTACCCAAAAGCAATTTGTCCGACAGCGGCCAATGTGCAGGGCAAACAATATACATTCTTCTACCATAATAATGGAGACATTTGTTCATTTTTTCTTTCCTGAAGCAAACCCTTTTTTAAGAATTGAATATTTTCGATTCGAGGTTCATACTTATAAAGATGGCCAAGCAAGGTTTTGTAGTGAATAAGAACGTAAACTCTGTCTGCAGCATTTATGGAGTAAGTATGTCTATTATGTTTTAGGGTGACATAACTAATGTGGTTATGTGGTGTGTCAATCTTAAACAGACATTTTGACCACTGCTTAGATTTTGCATGATCGTAAGAGACGACCAAAAGGGCTTAAACGTGTATCTGGAGTTTCTGTATCTCTGATTCTCCAGTAGGTTTTAAGTTTCTGGATCCGTGCCCCATAATTTTATCTCGATGTAAATGAGATGTGGATCCAGTAATGGATCTTATAACATATACATTGTCGCCATTGTAAACTCAACCTTTAGAAAGGCATATTGCTTTTTGCTCGAGGTGTTTGTCTGTCTTTCTGATTATCTGTCCGTCCGTCCGTCTGTTTGTATGCCTGTTTTCTCAAATCGTGTCAGCTACAAATTTTTTTAACCGCTCAAAGGCTTTGAAATAATTCGCCACAAATTTTAACAATTATGAGTCGATGTGCGGAGTTCAAGGACAGAATCGTAATCAAAGATAAAATATCATATGACTATATTTCGTGTCCGCTCTATAACTTTTTCACAGCTTAAAAGACTTCTAAATAAGTCACCACCCATGTTCACCATATTGAGGTGTGCAGAGTAGAGGTCATCATAGAGGTCTAAGGTTATATGACTATATTTTATGTCCGCTCCTTATCTGTTGAACCACTTGTAGGGTTTGAAATAGCTTGCCACACATATCCATATTGAGACGATGTGCGGAGGCACGTTGAATCAAGCTTAATTTAAGTCCAAGGTCACATTTAGAGGTCAATACCGACAAACTGTTTCCGCTCCATAAATTCGGCACCACTTGAAGGATTTAGAAATGAGTCGCCACGAATATGTACCATTAAAAGAAAATGTGCACCGCGCATTATGCAACTAGCTTGACTCAAGGTTAGTGTTGCAATTAGAGGTAAAATGTCATATGGATATATATTTATATCTATTCGATATATCTTGAATCCCTTGAAGTATTTTGTGTAAACTTGCCACAAAGGGTCACCATTGAACAAGAAATTGAAGAGCGCATGTTCACCAATCTTGTTTCAAGGTCAAGGTTACACATAGAAGTCAACCATCTAGATTCTCTTAACTGTTATAGTTCTTGTCTAGGGCCATCACTCATTAGCACATGCATATATATTTGAATATAGTTTCCTATATGGAAACAACACACATAGAGAAAGTGCAGTACGCCTTTACCTGGACTACATTGTTTGCATTATGATATGACAAATATATCAATGATGCATCGGCCATGTTCTGTCTTGTCGTCTGTAGTATATGTCATCAAAGGAAATATTGTATTTGAATTGTCAAGTTTGACAGCTGTGAAATAATTCTTAATTCGAAATAAATAAAAGGTATGATATGAGAAACACAACTCTGTATCTTGGTAGTATTGACACCAACTCATGTGGAGTTCTCTGACAGCAAATGTTATTAGTATCAATTAGCCGCTCAGTGAGGTTCGACTTTAACTCAAACTTCGTTTTTGTAACTTGTCTTGTCACAATAATAATAAAGGTTTTATTAATTTTAATTTTGTAGCACTGCAAGCATTTTTGAGAAGCTACTACAGAACAATGCGTCTTAAAATTCCAAATCCCCTAGTGTCGGAGGAACTGCGGCTTGACTGTTTGTATGTTGATCCTGACATCAAAGTCTTGAGAGAAACAACAGCTCCTGGCCATGGCCTTGTGAATGTTCAAGATCAACCAACACCAGCTAACGTGTCACAATGTAAACAATTATTTTATACCAACGACTACAAGTGTAGAAATATTTACATTACGGGGGATGCTGGTTTAGGCAAAAGTATGTTTTGCAAACATTTAGTGGATCTGTGGTGCAACACTGAGTGCAGCAAGTCCGAGATCAGTAAGAGTGATATCATGTCTAAGGTTATTTTAATGTTCCAAAATAAGCAGAAAAAGCGGGAGGGAAGGAAAGAAGAAATAGAGAAGAAACGAATGGAAGTCGACATGAGAATAATGTCAGAGTTCAAATTGTTGTTTCATATAACGCTAAGAGAATCTCCAAACCTGTACCATGTGGCAGATATGATTGATTCTCAAATTTTACAACACGATCAAGAAACTCAACATCCCAAGGCATCTGTGTTGCTTTCAAAAGTGCCATGCCTTGTGATTATTGATGGACTTGATGAGTGGGTTTGTCCCACCGATAGCAAAGTCCCTCCTTTTGTTAAGCCTGGAATCCCAGGAAGAGACTGGTTGAACCAACGCAATGTTTTCCTGACAACTACTAGATCTTGGAAGTTTGAAGCACTTCAGCTCACAAGTACAGAAGTAGACAAACATGTTGACCTAGTTGGGTTCAACAGTTACTCTTCAGAAACACTTTGCTCTAAAATGATCAAATTGTTAGAAAGTGCAGAAAGGGTGCAGGTGACCAAAGAATCATTTCAGGCTGAGCTGCAGGAAACGGGACTGAGTCATTTACACAACATCCCTGTTATTCTAATACAGCTTATTTGTCTCTGGTTTGACAAACAAGATCTAAGCCAGTCTCAGGTACAGCTATACTGTAGCATGTTGGAAATGCTGCTAAAACGAGCAGACAAAAACTTGACCGAACAAACATGTACATTGGCGCTGGAAACTGTCGGTAAAGAAATGTTATTGCCTGACTGCTTCTTAAACCGTCCGCTTTGTGAAGGCCATCAACATTTACTTATCACTTTATGTAGAGTAGCATTTGAAGCTTTGTTTAGCCAGAAACGAGAACATGCATTAGTGTTTGAGAGTTCACAGATGGAAATATTAGGTGTAGATCAAAACAACATAGACTTGTGTCTTAAATCAGGTATTTTGTCTCAGAGCAAAGTTCTTGGTAAATGGTCAATTAGTGAGAAACAAATGTCATTTCTACATAAAAAGTTGCAGGAATTTTTAGCTGCTATATTCATAGCAAATTGTGAAAATGCAGACAGTGCAAAGTCACATATTAAAATACTCTGTCATACAGTAGAAAACGTGTTAGAAATGTCCCAAGTGTGGATGTTTGTGTCTGGTATAAGACCTGATCTTGCCAAACAGTTGTTGACAGATTTGATGACTGATGTTGTGTTAATAGACGCGGGCTTACAGCAGTACAGACAGACATTGACATTGTATGAATACCCTACCTTAGCACGGTCCATACAAACATTCATAGTAGACTGTGTTGCAGAAGCAAGAAGTAACGGTCAAACTGACCTCTGTCTTCCTCTGGAGGACTTCGTCATAGATAAACGGACCATTTCTGCATGTTTAGAAAGTCTTTTAACATACAATACAACAAATGTCAAGTATGTCAACATTTATGCGCGTGATATGCCGCGCGAGACAATAAAACGTATACTGTTTAAGTTACAAGAAACGAGTTGTTTACAAAAACTGCACCTGGACAACCTCTATTCTAACATAACTAACATGCAACCACTGTGCAAGACGTTGGACAAAAATAAAAACAATCTGACATGCTTAGAGTTACGGTACATCACACTGACTACAGAATCGTCTGCTGCCGTGTGTGGCGTGCTTAATCATCTATCTGCGTTTGAATTGTATGGTGTCACACTATCACACGACCAATTTGAACAAGTGTTCTCATCTGTGTCACAGTCACGCAACTTAAGACATTTACGACTGTCGTGGTTATACTGTACAGACCATCGTAGATTGTGTAGACCTGGGATATATTTGACTGGTCACACACAACTACACATACTTATCCTGTACCACATGTATGTTGAACATCTGCCAACGGTGACACACTGTATGAAGCATATATATCTGTATCATGTTACAATAGCAAATAGAGCGCTGCGACAGTTTATACATGAGCTGTCCTCTACCTCACACTCGTTGACAGTAAAACTACTCGCTGTAACAGTTACAGGGGGCAATGAGAACTGTGTAGACCTAAATGGCCTCAAACTCAATAATAATTTGGTGGTTACAAAGTGTCAGTATGATAACAGGAGTAAAACATTCGACATAGACGTACATACACTGCAGAAGAAGACGACCATTTAGTCAGATAATCAGACACAAACATGTACACATAGACCGTGAAAAAAAGGTACAGAATTAAAACACATGGCTTTTACACGTTAATTTAACCTGTCAGTAAGTTGAATGGGAATCGCGGGTGTCATCCTTATCCTTTATAAGAAAATTGTCGTCTGCTAAACAAACTCATATTTACATGTTCAACGTCAGTTTGAACTGGCGTTGTTTACAAATTACGCACTAAATGTATTTTATAACGGCAGTGTATGTTTATGGAGTAGACCCTATAGTTCTTGATCGAGCTCAGCCCCCGTGGCGTCTGGAATGAACATTGCTATGTTGGAGAAGTCTATTTTATCCATTGGCCTACAAAATGTAGACACCACTGTAGTAGGTAACCTTTGTGAAAACATTGTTGAAAATAGAGCAGATAATGGAAGCAGGACATGTACACTTACCAGTCTAAAGCCAAATAACGCCTTGCGCGGCATCTTAATTGGATCGAAGTTGTTAACAACAGCATAACACCGGCGGATTAGCCGAGTGGTAAAGCGCTCGAATCTTGATCCAGGGGTCGTAAGTTCGACCCCCGGACCAGTCTTTCGGATGAGACTTGAAACCGAGGTATCATGTATCAGTGCTTTACACTGGGCATGTAAAAGAACCAGAGGGCTCCTACGAAAAGAGTAGGGCGTCGCCCGGGTTCCTTTGTATCCGTTTCCCTCTCTCTGGGACGTCGTATTAGGTACAAGACCACCAAATACAGATCCCTATATAACCTATGTAAAATTCAAAATGTTCACAAACTGATTTTGTCA
>JAULCE010028007.1:0-13851 GCA_032359355.1 Macoma nasuta | reverse complement strand
AGCCTTACCCTTCAAAAGAGTACTAAGATATACACTCCACATACCTCTGTCTAAGCTCTGCACCTCGGCATATCTCTCAAACCGTGACAGATAACTATCCATATTGTCCTTATTTTCATCAAAGGGAGGAAACTTTGGAACATTAATTTTCAAAGCAGAAGTACCTACCTTATGATCTATACTCGCCGCAGTCACACGTCGGGCTTCATCCAACTCTAGTGCCATTTTATGTTCCAAGCGTCATAACAAACCCTAATAAAATAATACACACTTGTCAGCTAAGTGCTTTCCATAACAACTGTTGGGTAAATGCACCTTACAATCCTAAAAGTCACGTGATACATAAATACATATGTTATCCAGATCCATACCCGAATTAAACTACGTAAACAGCATGCCATGTCAATAACCGTCACGCATAACATCAACTCTGCACACCTGTGTGGCGATACACAATGAAATTATGCTAACATCGTTACCGATACGCCATGGTAAAACATAACATCAACTCTGCACACCGGTGTGGCGATACACAGTGAAATTACGTTAACACCGTTACCGGTACGCCATGGTGAAACTATTGTAATACAAGCGCAGTTGTCATTGATTGTTATTTGCCGATGATATTGCACCTTTTACTACTGACGGCCCTAAGAGATTTTAATCCATGTTAGATAATGTTCATGCATATTCATGCAAATAGGGTTTAAAAATCAATGCAATTAAAACACAAATATGCGTTTTTGAAAAACGTAAAACTGTACACAATTTTATTTGGTCTTTAAATGAAGAGATTAATGATGTTTTTGACAGTTTTACTTATCTAGGAATCAATTTTTAATATACTTGTTATATAAAACATGCAGTTCAAACATTGTATGAACAAGCACTAAAAGCCTATGGCAACCTATTTCTTTTTCTAGTAAAGTAAATCTTGATATAAGAATGAAATCAAATTTATTTGATGCATTGATAACTCCAATTACTTCGAAATATGGGGTATAAACAATTAAAAAGATGTAGATAGGTTACATGGTAATTTTTTTAAGTATGTGTTAGGTGATAATGTACAGCTTCTTAGCACATACAGTGTTCACTTTTTCAAGAAGGCACCAAACTTTGCACATATGCTCTTTGACCTATTACAGAATTATCTAGGGATAGACCCCTCCCCCCAAAAAAAATTTAACCTCTAAAGGGGCGTGACACCCTTTTTACAAAATGGCCGCAATTACTTTCGAAATACATAGTAATATTTGGATGTTATGATTAATTGTCACTAAATACGTCAATATTTGTATCAAATGAAAGCTAATTATGAGCAGAGTATAAATATACTATATAAAAACAAGAATAAGCTACATGACGAAGTGACGTCATTATGTCAAAATGGCTGCCAAATAGGCACTAACTGTGAATTACAAAAATAAATGGCAATATCGGTATCGGATGAAAGTTCGTAATGTTTAACTACGATCTGTAAAATTAATTTTAATGTTTTGGGCGACGGGATGACGTCATAAAAATGGCACGCCCCTTTATTATTATGACACACCATGAGAGTAAAGAGGCTTTCCATTTGATTTGACAATGCTCTGACCCACATCCAACAAATTTGACGTCATAATACACTCGCATATATAGATGACGAGTTAATATGTTTTTATTATTGTTACATACTTCTGAGATATTGGTGTCAAATGAAAGCTATTGTAAGATGAGTTGATGTTAAATTTACTATGCAAACACACGCTGACGAGAGAGAGGGAGAGAGAGGGAGAGAGAGAGAGAGAGAGAGAGAGTTCTGAGTGGTATATAGTGTTATATAATGACGTAATATAGTACCACTGTTATTTGAGTACGTCTCTGTTGCATCCGGTCACTAATTGTGATCAGTGTCATTTAAGTCTTATAGCAAAGTTATCCATCCGTTACCAACATAACAGTGATTTAAATATGTCTCTGTTACATCCAGTCAACATTAATATGAAAATTATGTAACAAATTTAAGTGTAACTTCCATGACTGTCCCTATCTTGCACATATAATGTGCAATAAACTCTGTTTCCAAAAAATATCGATTATGGACCTATTGTGTTCAACCTCCCTGACAAACACAAAGCTCTGTGCAAACAAGTTATTTCTGCTTGCACTTGCAAGTTGTTTTGATAAGCTTGTGACACGCCTGTGATGCCTCCAGACGTGTCGTTTAGTACGAATGCCATCCAGCTGCTGCCGTTTTCCATCTCCATTCTAGTGGACTGGGAAGCACAGGGTTGAGCTACAGTTTTTGATCCCATGTGTGACAACCTCAATATAAAGCGTGTTTACAATGTTGCAAGAGCGATGCCTCTGTCGAGGGTATGTTTTCCAAAGATCTTGATCCTAGTGCAAACAGATGTGTCCTGATCTTGTTCATAGAGCCAAGTCCACATGCTCTGCTTAACAGCAATACTGCGAACCTCTGGATGGTTTGCAGATCATCTGATCCTACCTGTAGCGCTGGTGGTTTGATAGTTAAGAGACACACGCGTTTCACATGTTTTGCCCGAGTCCAGGGAATAATTACACAGTGACACGCTCAGTGAAGCTGTGGAATAATGGAAGAGTCGATGACTTGTGCTACCCGAGATTAGATGAGATGTTATGGGCTCCGACGTACCGGAATGCCTTTCCTGTGCCAAAGGCAATCCACAGTTCTTCGATTTGTAGGGGATGACTACTACCACTGCAAGAACTACAACATCAGTGTCCATCGTCCTAATTGTAATATTGGTGTATCCCTGAACTGAAATATCAGCCATGTAGATCGTCATCCGAGTGTCTGCTCCTTATTGGTATATGGCTTGAGTTTGGATTTATCAATGCTCCCTTATTGGTACATGGCTTTAGTTTGGATTTATCATTGTCAACCTGTGTGCAATCTTCACCTGTTCCAAATGTTGACAATAGTTTCTTTCCATCTAGAGGGTTTATCCTGTACAATTTGAACAGCCAGGAAGTCGAAAAGCTCTTCATTGTTGGTATCGACTTTAAGTAATGACGACCAGTTGGTTAGAAGTGGTGTAGTCTTCGTAACCTGTATACGTTCTCTAGTTCCTCTGCTTTCCATCGTTCTGATTCGGACTGTTATTGAGATGACGCTCCCTACGTAAAAGAGCTCTACTTTCTGCACACGCCGTCAGATGTAGGGCATAAAAGTCATTGAAGTTCTGACATTTTATGGAGGGAGTATGTCAGCACCTACTAACACCTCCGCATCTTCCACAGCATCACAATTAGGGACTGTGTGCAGTGTCTCAAGAATCCCATGTCTGCGAGTGATGGTTGGTAGGTTTCATGGGCAAAGGATTCGGTTAGATTGTCGCAGCGTGACTGATATGATTTGTATTATCTCAAGAACAGGGTACATTTTACCCTGAGATAGGGCCACCTTTTCTGGTTCTTTGTCCTTGTCTTTTTGATACTCTTCAAGATAGTTGGAAGTGGGTCAGCATTCCATTCCCCGTGTCCCGATAAACAGTTCGACAATGCCTACTCTCAGTGTTTTCACAAAATGCAGTAGAGGAACTGTGGGTAGGCTTCTGAATGACATTTGCACCCTTCACCACCGAATGTTTGTGAGATATTGCCGCCAGTGTGCAGGTCGAGGTACTCCCGGTACACGGTTCTCTAACGGAGTCTGAGACTAGCGGCCGTTTCTTGGGGTGCCAGTATTATCAAAGTAACATGATGGCCCTTCATCATGGCGTTTGCTTTAAACTATGTCGTAATGTTTCCGTGAATATGGACACTTGCTTATTATTAAGGACTTGGAATAGTGTGTAAGCCACCGAATACAATGACAAACTGGTTTTCTCCATACAAAACATGCAACCTCATTTATATCTGTTTAGCTAGTGCATACAGAGGTTGGTCATCTGTGAAAATTTGAATCTGACTGGTTGTTCTAGTAGCGACATAGAGTGCCATATCATGTCAACAGTATATGTTTGTGACACAGAGGTAAAAGACCACTGTAGATATAATTTGGACAGACAGACGTTGATGTTGCGGCTGCATGTACACCTGCCCATGAGATATACATGTAGCCAAGTTTAGGCGTCCACCTTTGTCTATTCAACGGTTTTTTATTGCTCTTGTTTAGCTTCAATGGTTGTCAAAACGAAGTCTGGCATATTTGGTCACGAAAATTCATTTCTGTTGCCAATGATTTGTTTAAACTAAAGTTCCAAGTTTACTATTATTTTATGCTTATCAATGTAGTAATATAATTATGTCTATTTGCTACATGTAAATGGGCAATGACTATTTGCCTTCCAGCGTCAATTTTATCAAAATGCTTCGCTACCGACTTTTTTTCGATTTAACGATCACCACCTTGTATTGATTGTTAGAAGTTAAAACTGTCACAGGATACATAATTCACCTTAAACAAACGTTACACAATAAAATCCTTCACACAGACTGTTGCGTTGCAGTCAGAATCATTCATTTGTCTACATCTTTATACAAATATGAAATATTTAGCCATTTTGAAACCCAACAAATTAAAGCTTATCGGTGGTCGGCCCATTGTCGAATTATGACGTCACTATATTCAGACCACATTGAAATGTCGTTTAAAAATGTCGATCTGTGTTGACCAAAGTTAGCGCTCAAATTCAACCAAACAACAGTGGATTGAACAGTATGGGGCCATTCCGTTTCTGTATCAAATGCAACCAATACGGAACCTGTGTGAGTGGGAAAATTGCCATGCATTATCGGGGTTACCTCGTTTAATTGTCACCATATTGATTAATCATATATGCAAATCAGAAGTATTATGCTGAGAGCTGAAATATCTAGAGTGGCATAATTTCTAGAATGTATAACAAATAATAGTTTATAAATAAGTTAATACATAAATGATTTGAGTAATAAATATCAACATATAATTTTACTTGTTTAATTGTGAAGTTATAAATCTGGTTAAGCCTTATCAAATGTAGCCATAAGTATATATAAACGTATGTATCGTAGTTTTGAAAAGGAATGCCATAAACAATGTATTGTACTGTACTTTTATTCACTCAGAGAGCTTTAATTCAGTACCAAATGTGTAATTTATTGTGGAAATTTGAGTTAACCAAACACTGACATTATGCAAATGAGGGTATATGGCATATGACGAATGACGTCACATACTATTATATATTAGCATTATATGATATAAATTTCCATTTGAATGCCACATGGTTATATATTTCATTTAATACATAACCCATTTCCTCATAGAGACACCATCCTATGCTTATGCTACCAGTATAGTGATTCAGATCAGCCATCAGATGCGTGCAGTGTGATCAAGATCTAAACCAATTGCTTTTTAATAACATTCAGCAATTACCCTTATAAGCCATATCAAACGTGATATGATCTATTATTAGCACAGTTTTCAAATGGTCTCAAATAGGTAAAGGGTTTATTAAGCCAGCTTCTCAAATTTGACCTTCATATTGTTTTAATATCGTAGTATATTTTTATTTATCGGTAAATGATATCAGACTCAATCTTACATATATTGTCAAACCGTTTCGAACAATAGTTGTGCCGAAATATCACTAATAACCGACCACATGAGTGACACACGACGGAATTACCCTAAAATAAATCTCCAGAGATATTTATCGGGCCGGCTATAATCCTGTAGTGACCGTGCTCCGGGTCATTTGTCCCTCGCTTTATCACGTGTGACGATTGATGACACAGCGCTTATGTGGAATGTTGTCGCGCTTTTGTAGTTTTATAAATGCTCATTTTGATGTTGTTATTAGGTTAAATGTCATAGTGTGACCACTCGTTTTCTTAGGTAGTTCATTTCCTGTCTCATGGTACTGCTTTTGGGCCAATATTCAACAAAATTTTGTTTTCGATCAAAATGAGCACCCTGTAGATGTTAGAATAATGAAGTCAGAACTATAAATATACTTGGTTAGATATCCACGTGTGACCACTCATTTTCTACATTATCGTATGTTAACTTGTTTAAGTCAACCAAACATATTAAGCCATATTTTCCTTTCGGGTCCCTGGTTTGAAACTTAAAATACGCGACTGGTACGATAAAAATTAGTTTACACTTAATATATCGAATGCCATTGTTTTACTATTAACTGTAATGCGAGTGAATGGCGTGCGTACAAAAAAAATCTACCTCCGTTTGAAGCATAATGATTTTCGCATCGTTAAGGTCCGAGGACTGCCGAAGCTGGCGCGAAAATCATTCACAGAGTTTTAGAGCTGTTAGCTAGTAAGGATTTGGGGATAAAAAGTTTGACGCATACGCATACGCATAACCTATAGGCTGAGAAAGCTTTCCCGTCGGCGCGCTTTGCTGCGTATATATAGTAAATGGACGTGGTTTATGACGTCAAAACGTCATGTTACCTGATCTTTCTTATTAAATATAGCATGTATGCTCTACTCATTATAAGCTTTAATTTGATATCAATATTGACGTATTTTGTTACAACTAAACTAACCCTCAACCTATTACTACATGTATGTATTTCGAAAATTATGGCCGCCATTTTAACAAAAGGGTACCACGCCCCTTTAGAGGTCAGATTTTTTTTGGGATCATGTGCAAAGTTTGGTGCTTTCCTCACAAAGTGAACACTTTACCTAAATTTTGGAGCTAAGAAGCTGTACTATTAAGCTTATTCGATGTTATTGAAATTTGTTGACAATGTTGCCCGAATGACACACATCTCGGTTCCAGATAAGACGCCGGGTAACTCGGAGTCTGATCCAGGTCCATGCTGGTTGACGGTATCAATATGGTCGCTGTCGGCGTGTTAAGGTTTAAATGGCAAATGAAAATAGTCTATCTACTATATCCATACAAGGCGTACGTGCAATGATAAAATAATAAAATATCAGGGGTCGTATTCATATAGCTCCTTAGGAAAATCTCACACTTACGTGAAAATTTCAAATGCAGATTTCTCTATTTTCACGCATATAACTTCGATGAAACTTTGTATGCTTGTGAAAAACAAAGTTTTTCACAACCATGCAAAGTTTCATTGAAATATAATTCAAACTTAATTGAAAATTTCAAATGCAGATTTCTCTATTTTCACCCGTTATACTTCAATGAAACTTTGCATGCTTCTGAAAAACATAATTTCAAATGCAGATTTCTCTATTTTAACCCATAATACTTCAATAAAACTTTGCATGCTTGGAAATCTGCATTTTCACTTAAGTCTGAGATTTCCCCCAGGGGCTTTATGAATACGGCCCAAGATCCCAAGATCAACTAATTGTTTATCCCATTTACTCAGACAGCAAAACAACCTTTAGACCTTATCCCGCACTTCGGAACTTTAATCAAAATTGTAAAACAGCTTTTATCAAATCAGACGCCGCGAAACTCTGCATCTGATCTGGATTCAAGCTGTATGACACTCATGCAGTAGTTTCAGCAACTTGGTCAATGGTAAAGAATTAAGCGGACGCTAGTTTGAGCTGACAAAGCATTGACAAAATAGCGGCATGGGATTCAACATTTGTTAGCTTTGTGAGAAAGTTAAGCTTAAAATTATGTTATAGTTAGGAAACCAGATGGCCCATATGGGTGACGGTATTTTTTTATTCCTTCCTCGTCAAAGAAAATATCAGCTTAAGGTTAATTATGTCGCCTATTTATGGCAGTTGGGAGATAAATAACTGATTTCATGATTTCAGCTTTATTTCGGTCATAGTTTAAAACATTGTACAGTGTTTTACCATTCTCTAGATGATGTTGACATTTACATACCATTTATGTCTAGCTCCAGGCACGGCATTCACATAACATCTCGAGACGAGATCGTGCTCAAACTCAAAATTTCAAAATTTGATATCTCATTCAATTTTAGAGTTTGAGCACGATCTAGACTCAAGATACATATATCTATAATCTGATGTTAAAACATATTTATGGTTGACATGTCGTATTAGGTCGAACCATGCAAACCCCCTATTTTTCGTAGGTACCGAATATTAAGGAATGGTTATTTGAATCAAATGGCCAATGTGCTAAAGAAACACTTTGTCCAAATATATGTTAATTTGGGGTTTCCATGACAACCAATCACGTCAAGGTCAATGCTAGGTATACTTACTACTAATATGTTTGTCAATTTTAGAGATAAAAGAGCCAAACTGATACAACAATTGTACAGTGTGCTTCATTTTTATTCATTATATGCCGTAGCTTAAATAATATTACTCGCAAACTAATAAATATTAATCAGAATATTAAAAACTAGAAAAACATGCTTAAAAAGCAGATATCAAATATAACCTATAAGATCAGCCGTGCTACTGATCTAAATGAAAGGTACCAGCATGGTTGGTATTATCTACTCAAATAAACTTGCCGTGGTCCCGATACAAACATTTAGAGTAAGATTTATTGTTTCTATGTAAACCGTTCCTTTCAAGTTATCCAAAGGTTATATGAGTACGTTCAATATTACCTTATAACTTTGTGGCATTTAAGAACTAATAAAAAAATTACCGTTGTTGATCGTCTGGTGAATCATGGTTCGGAGTGCGTAATTTAATCACGAAAGCTTTAGCCCGGGTGGTTTAAATACACGCATCTTAACGACAAACCGTAATTCACCAGACGATCAACAACTGAAACGCATTCATTATTTTAATTCTAACATGATAAAAGGAGTAGTGTTAGAGTAAGATGACGCTAGATCAGTTTCTGTCGCGTAGTAAAAGCTAACGCTATTCGGTCAAAATGACGCCATTAACGTGAAAAAGTGACGTCACTTGTCCAACCGTTGTTCATTGCAGAATAAACAACTCTAAATTTGTTCTTTGTTGTTAGTGACAACGTCGCGTACTATGTTAGAATTAGAAATATGAAATCCAATATTCTACTTTAATATAGCTTTATAGCTTCGGTATAAGGTTTTTTGGTTAGCATAATAAGGTTATAACCTTATTTGCCCATATATATATGCAAATGATGAGAATGTGGAAACCTGCGAAGACAACATCTTTAAACTCACAGTAAAGTTCATATTTTAAATGCATTTTAATAATAAAAAGTCTATAAAGACTATAACGTCAGCTCATAGGTGTGTGCGTCATTGAGATACTGTTTCAACTTATCATTTCTGCTCGCCTTGGCACCGTGATTCCGTCGGTCAAGGCAATCGGCAATCACCCCACACGAAACCAAGGCGGTATCATTAAGGGATGGGTGTATGAATAGTAATAAGGAGATAAACTATCTAAAAACTCATCGAACAATTGAACATTTGGTTTAGTAATACTCAATTCAATAAAGCACATGTCTACTCAAACATGATACCATTCTGTTTTAATATCACTACATCGGCTATTTTGATTTAGTAGACCATTCCGAGCAATTCTAGTTTGTCAATTGATGGTGTGCTCGAATAATCTTTGTAGGATCCGGCCTATATATTACAGTTATAATTTCAATGTTTTCAAACCAGTTATTGTACATTCACTGCTTCCAAATGTAGTTATTCGGTTAACAGCCCGAGACATTGACACGTCATAAAGTCAATACGGTCTTTTTAACCAATTATCTTATACGCTATTTTAGACTTTATCACAAGGAAACACAAGTTGAAAACAATGAAAATCAAGGCAAACATGTGTTTTTTTAATTGTTCTTGGAAACAATGTCGAACAGGTCTATTTGCTTGGGAAAATGCTCGTTGTTTTGGAAAACACAAGTGTTTTCCTGAAATTATCGACGTAAACAAAAAGTTGTATGTCAATGCAAGATAGCATGTCCTCAGGGTCTAAATAGGGAAATTGTATTGAAATGGGTTATTTCCGAGACTGTGTCTTATTATTCTAAATAATAAACAACATGCCTACGTGCAAAATGATCGTTGTCTCATAATAAACAGTGTAAACATTTTCCAGTTTAAGTATGTTAAACTAATATTTTGATTTGCATTCTGTAATAACTAGAAAATAAAATATTTAGATAATGTTAATTTACACATTGCTTATTTTTATTTGAATTGTTTGTATAAATCTAGATGGTTTTGCTAGAAATAAGGATGCTATGTTTTGTCGATATATGTTTTAATTTAACCAAAACATACGGCTTTTAGGTAATGTACGTGACCCGCTGTTATAAATGAAATATTGGTTAGAAAATTGTATTGATTAAGCTAAAATATGATACCACACATAAAACTATTCCGTCATAAGATTGTCAGATTATCAATATAATGCATGTACTCTTTCTTTTGCTTGTGAGTATACATATCAACAAGAGCTGACCGTAAGACAGCAAGCTCGACTATTTGGCAATTGAACTCAAAGGGGAAAAAGTTCATTTAAAGTACAATCTAGAGATATGGGACTTGTCCTACTTCGACATGTGATGAATTCAGATAAGTGTGTAAAGTCTCAATGCAAAATCATATAAATATAGTTTCTGAGTAACGGCCTTGTAATCAAAAAGAGGGAATAATTAAGCCAAACTTCAATCAAGAGTTATGAAACGTGTTTTACAAGTTCATGGTATGATCTTGGATAAGTGTGTGAAATTGAATGGCTATAGCTATATGGTTTCTGAGAAAAAGCCTTGCACGCAAAACTTTAACCAAACTTTCTTAGTCCAAAAATGGGAAATAATTCAACCGTAACTCAATCTAGAGTTATGGGACTTGACCAACTAAGATGGGTTACGACCACGGATGAGTGTGTGTAGTTTCAGTAGCATACATGGTTTCTTTGAAAAGGCCTTGCACAAAAAACATAAACCAAACTTTCTCAGTCCCAAAAGCGGGAATAATTCAGCCAAAATTCAATCAAGAGTTATGGAGCTTGTTTTAAAAGGAGATGTTATGATCTCAGATAAGTGTGTAAAGTTTACTGGCAATACGTATATGGTTTATGAGAAAGGCCCAGACGCACAAATTTAACCAAACTTTATAAGTAAAACAAGCAGGAATAATTCAGTCAAAATGTTATCTAGACTTATGGGACTTGTCCAACTTGGTATTGTTATGACGAATAAGTGTGTGAAGTTTAATAGCAATAGCATATGTGGTTTCTTAGAATAAGCCTTGCACGCAAAACTTTAACCAAACTTTCTAAGTCCAAAAAGGGGAAATAATCAGTCAAAATCCTATCTAGAGTTATTGAACTTGTCCAACTAGGTAATGTGAGAAACTTGAATAAGTGTGTGAAGTTTCAGGGTAATAGCATATACGGTTTCTGAGAAAAGGCATTACACGCAAAACTTTGACCATACTGTATACTGTATTCGCTACTGTATGTGTTTACTAAGAAAAAAAACAACCTTTATATTTTGTACAATGTACTACTCTTTCTCTCCTAGAATTTATGCTCGAATTGAAACTACGTGACGTATAATTGTACTTTAATAGTATGTGTTGTATTATGACTATGTACTTTACAAAAGTCTTAAATAAAGTATATGTATCTGTATAATAACTTTAAACCTCTACTGCATATTATATTGTTGGATTTATTCACAATGAAGAAATATGATGAATGGAAATATTATTAAGAAGAAAGCAACTCACGTGATAATCCCGAACGTAGTAAAATATTCAAGGTCCGGATCAGACCCGGCAGTCTAAGCTACACGTATTTGTTACTCAGAAAGAAATGTAATTAATTGTGTAGCTACACGAACAATGCTAAACAAAGTATGCAGACGAATACTTGAACAGCCGTATTATGTCGTCCAAGATGTATAAACACGTAATTTATCACTGTTTCCACAGAAAGGAAGACAATAGTAAGCTCTTACATACAAAAAGCAGACACAATATAGATTTCTGATGGCCGGAAACCTTAGGGTACATAATATCATTTACAATTTTCGTTAATCTGGTTTTCTTTCCCAGAAAATGCTGCCACGCTTCTGTTTAATTTGATACCTGATCTATTCAACCATTTATTTATCTATAGGCAAGATTGAACGACGTATATATACGTATATATAGGAATCTACATCTCGATCAGTTCTCTCCGTCCGCCAATTGTATTCTTAAGACTTCACGTATAGACACAGAAACTATTTAAGTAATAAAACGTGTATATTCAATATAAGGCTCCATGATATTGAAATCCCTTTTGTTGTGTCAAACCTTTTTATTTATGTAGAGTGGTCGTAAAGCTATAACTTCCGAATTTATGCGTTACATTTTGACACTTATTAAGTGAACGATTTTACCGATTTCCCTCAAATTCCCTCCAGTTCATCAAAATATTTCCTTAGTATCAATAAGTACAGCATGGGGACTGTAAACCATATCTTTGACAATGCCAATTCCAAGTACTAGTTATTGCTACTAGGCGGGTGTACATCCACCTTCCAGCGAGTGCATGTTTACCGCAAGGTGCGCAGCCATCTGTAAAAAGCAAGTCCGTGGATTAAACAGTGAATGGTTCTGCATCCGTTAACAGTGCCAAACCTTGCAGACAGCGCAAGTTGGACGTGAAACTTCGTGCTCCTCCTTGCATTTGTTGCATGTGGCAGCTGCGTTCAGTCAAAAACAAGTAGCAGACAGCAGACATTTTAATTTTGATTATATGTCCCATTGCCTACCGCGGCCACTTGCGAGCTTCTGTGTCCTGAATTAACGTGTAGGACGTGTCTGCTAACTCCGCCGTGAGAACGCCCAAAGAGCGGATACATGGTGACATTACTGTCAAACAGTGAAGACCCAGAAAAGATGCAAGTTATTATGATGGTGTTGGTCTTGTACTATAATTTCATTTTTCCACGCCGTATCAAATTGATTTAAATGACAATGTCTTAAAGTGAAGTTCTCGATTAAGTTCTGCTGAATGCGTATACTAGTAGAAATGTTATTCTTGTACAATAGGTCACCAACTACGCAAAAGGTTTTGAGCTAGTTCAGCGGCCGTGTTCCCTGGTGTATAAACCGGCTCAAAACTGTTTGACACTCAAAGCCATTGTAGTATGGTCTTAATATTTGCATTCCGTATGCGTCTTGTAAGAGTTAAATGGGAAAGCACAACATATGTTCTACTTTAGAGTACAGCCGTTGATACCGTGCTAAGTTTTCGACATGTCCGGGAAAATTCTGATAGTTATTCTTAGCATCGAATAAACTGTTTTACACGTTTACCTTATTCAAATAATTTATTATAGAAGCACATACTGTAGACCCTGATTAGACTGCTCACGGTGAAGCATTCACTACACTTTTTGCACATGCTCTGCCGACCGCAGTTTAAGAAATAATATGGTATTCTAGAGTACACATTTACTACCACGGCAAGACATGACAGGTCCCCTGGTTGTAATTTTCATTACCTCTTCAACATTGTGAGTGTGGTAATGTCTTCCGTCTAGTAATCTATGGAAAATTAATTCTTTCGGACAGCGGGA
This sequence comes from Macoma nasuta, assembly GCA_032359355.1. NCBI lineage: Eukaryota > Metazoa > Mollusca > Bivalvia > Cardiida > Tellinidae > Macoma > Macoma nasuta. The sequence goes on along the minus strand of JAULCE010028007.1, from coordinate 413 downwards.
CGAACGCTAGTCTGTACCCCATAAACAATAGCGATACTAAATACAAACGATGCGAAAATTAGCACACATTTGGTTATTTTAAGGTTTTATTACTAGTGGTGGCAAACAGTTTGGTGCAAGATCACACGCCGAGCTACTCGGCGTCTGATCTGACACACAAAATGTCATGAATTATGATACACGCATTATTGTGGGGAAAATACGTTCCTACAACTGTAACAAAGAAAACTTAATTTTCCCGAAGACTGGTTCCGTAAGATGGACAAAAGCAATTCACATTCTTCATCTTTATGCAGAACACATAAACCACGAGTACAACGGCAGAAACACTATTATTACAGTGAATTTTCGATAACTCGAAATTCGATAACTCGAAATTCGATAACTCGAAATCCTAATTTGTCGATCTTTTA
>JAULCE010027896.1:0-13851 GCA_032359355.1 Macoma nasuta | reverse complement strand
GTCAGGGTCTGCACTGTTTGCAATCTTAGAGGACATCCAATTCTACCTTTAAATGAATACAAATGGTAAATTTCGTACTTAGATGCTGGAATGATAGCGCTGAAAATGAGCTGAGTCAGCACTTTTTTATGTGTCCGAGTGCTGCTTTTCGCGTGACGTGGTCCATATATGCAACCAGGAAATAATTTATTGTTTAACGATTCCGGATTGTTATGACTTTACTGAATAAGGTAGTTTGACAGTATTTAACTTCTATTACAACGGGATCACGAAGTGAAAGTGTCCGAATATAAGTGTAAGTATGCTCTTTACTAGCAAAGTGACACAACATATCAACTATATACTCTAGTGTACATAGAATATAAGGTCATGTGCAATTTTGTCTCATTAATTATACATGGTAACATGCAACGGTGAGCGTCGATGTGCGAATTCCGACGTTTTTGTATTAGACCAATGCCAGCTGTCTTAATTATATAAACTGTACAGCCGCGCTCACATTCGGTGTTTTATTAATGGAATATCGCAAACACGGGCTAAGAGATTTCAATCTATTGAATATATGTTAATTTTTCCCTCCAAATAACGACATTTTAGCGCCTCAGTAACGATTGGCTTTTGAAAAATTATAGGAAATAATGCATTTGCTCGTGACGAGCAAATACTCGATCTCCTGAAATGGTTTCAGTAAAATTCAGAAATGCCATTTTTCTATTGCCTACATTTTCATATTTTTCCTCAGATTCTTTTCTGGTGGATAAGTCTAAATATAGCTTGTTGAAGAAGTTAACGTGTTCTATGGGACCCGTATCAATTCTGTAACCATGATTATACCGTTATAACCGCATGAAGATTAATTGTCTGTTAAATAAATCAGACAACCAGGAAAGAAAACCTAAGTTTATCTAATATGTCAAATGTAACTTCCTGCGATCGAGCAAACTATTTCCGATTCACCGATGAATTGCAGGAAGAGATCATCGATGTTTATGTTTAAACTCTTTATTCTATATAATGTGTCAGACTAATTCACAAGAAAAGTATATGGTTAATAGAATGTCGTCTAGGCGAAGGAAAGCACCAATATTTTATGCGCTTTAATCCCCTTTACTTTGCTCAAAGTGGTTCAGGCCGTTCAGAATGAAACGTTCGCACACACACATTTTGTACATTATGTTTAACCATTGGCTTTGATGGGTTTCATTAATTATTAACAATATTTACGACAACAAAAGTATTACCGCAGATTAATCAGCCAACCTTTTAGTCGGATAAAATGTTTTGTTCTCGAGTGCTTTGAACCTTTACTCCATAGATGCACATTTTGGCTCGCCTGTATCAGATGACTATAAAAAAACATGGTGGGAAATGGAAATTTACTCATGGTGAGCAAATGCTACTTTTTCCATAAACGTTTTTTCAAAGCCATTTAAAATTGATGTTATACTTGTTCCTAGTTATTCTACATGTACTTTCATTGTGAATGAGTCCAAAAAACGAATAAGGAGAAAAGGGCTCATAGTTCTCATCAAAATGTCGTGAACCTTTATTATCCTTGGGATATTCGTCATGTTTGATTCAATCAGCACACTGCTCTTCACGATTAATCTCTGGTGTGAGTTTCTTCACCAACACAAATTCAAATGGGAAAGGGAAGCATTTCGCCGATAGTCTTATTAAGGATTATATTGATATGTGTCCAATATGATACTAGCGTGTCTATTTGAAGAAATATGAAAACCTTTCCAGCAAACAATTGGCCTCTGTGATAGCCAGTGAACCACACATTGGATGTGAACTTATAAAGAATATGGAAGCTGGCCCAATTATAAGTATATCTCTTCAGTGCGGGAAACGGGATTAGTCGTATTTCGAAAACAGTGTAGACCCAGATCAAAGTAATCCAGAAGGAGCCCTCTGAACAGTGTTTATTCTGTTTGCATTTAGAATATGTTAAAATATATACCAAGAGCAGCTGTTTGAGACGCTTTCAGGATATAAATTGTACAACCCCGCTCGCATTGAGTTTTATTTAAATTGAAGGACGCAGTCACGGGATAAAATATTTCTATCTGTTAAAGATATGTGGCGTCTGTGACTTCACTTTTTTGTGATGTCGACTTATGTCTCCCATGGCGGTGAAAGGGTTAAATAGGTCAGCCAACCAGGACAGAATACTTCAGTTTTATTTAATATACCAAATTTTACTTAGTTGTCTTTGTTCCTGCAATCGAGCAATATTTTTCTGATTCACTGAGAATAGCTGAAAATGACCATCACTGTTTAGATTTAAACCGTTTACTCTATATAATGTTTTAGTCTTATTCACAAAAACAGTATATGTGGAATACAATGTCATGTAGGCGAAAGGAAAGCACACATATTGAAGGGGATTGAAATTATTGTTGAAAAAAGATAATTTCCCACAAAACTTCGTTAGTCACCCGCTGTAGGGGCGTCAAAAGGCGTATAGAATTATATTGCCCTACGTGAGAAAATCCCATTTAAAAATGGAACAGTAACTTCTCTATTAAACTTCTATGTGCGGTTTTAAATAATTGTCTTAATATCGAAACCTGTCTTTCTACAACTTTGAAAAAGTAAATACAAATTTATTCACGCAGAATTACAGTGTTAATAGACATACTAACATAATACTAGAGGCATTATGTTAGGGGAGAGGTCGATACGTATATTGATATAACTTGTGACCCGACCCTATTTCCATGTTTTATTTTGGTATTAAAATGTTTAAATATTGAACTAAAGGCATGGACATTAGGTATACCTAATAATCAGTATTACCTAATACAGATGACGAACTGATGATAATGTCAAATAATGACACGTTTCTGGGTATTTGTAAAGGTGTTTTACTATGAATGTAAAAGTATCTGGAGCCGGATCAGACGATATGTTACTCTAATTAAGACTGGTCCTAATAAATATTTTAAAGGTTTAGTGTCTAACGCATTAGATTGCAAAGAAACGCGCAGTCCCTATTAAACAATAAAAGTAAATAAAGCATTCAGTATATGAAAAAAAGCGTTCATATGAAAGGAAAAATATCGTATGAAACTATCTCTTTTGCGTAACTAACTTGTTTGTTCTAAATTATACATCTACCTACGTAATAATTCTTTAAGCCGGCATCATTAAGTCGTTCAATTCAGACCAAATGATAATAAAAATGTTTTCGAAGACTTTTGACTTGTAACTGTATCTATTTTGCATAAACTGTTTATTTGTTGAAATGTAGTATTTGTCTAAACAATAAATGACGCTGCTTCTCCAATAATCTGCATTTAATAGAAGTTATTATATAGGACCGGATGCTCTAAATTGTTTTCAAAGACATGTCGATCTCGAGAGATGAGATAGTTTTCTATTACAACGAGAGGTTATTATTTGTACACTCCAAGTCTTTTAGTTTGTGGTACTGTGTAAGTTGATTATGTTAACTCATTCCCTCCTAGCGACACATTATTGCGCATCTATTCTGGCTGACATTTGAACAGATTATGAGAAATAGTAATCTTTTCAAAACAATTGACATTAAGTAATACTTTGTCTTTATTTTTATGTTTAGTAAGCTAAATATAGAACAATGACGTCACAATCTAAATATAGTATAGGGGAGAATGAAACCGTAAGGGGCAGAGCTTCAGAGATCGTTGGAATTTAAAATGCTAAAATAAAGATTTCTGCACATAACCCTATGACGTGACCACTCATTATGATCATCTTTTATAGACGATTTTAAGGGAGTGGTAATATCATAGGGCAAAATGAAGAAAAATCAAATTTAGTACAAAATATATCTTTTTCGCATGCTTATCTGTAGCCTGTAAAATCAATCTCGAATCTTCAGACTCACCTGGAGGGATGGCGTCTTAAGTCACGACAGCTAATATATCTGTAAATATCAATGGGGACTCTACGAGGTGAATATGATGTAGGCGATCGGTCATTCCACTTCAGGGAACACCTGTGTATTGTCATTGTGCTTCAGTTTTAGTTCTAAAATGGTTCTTAAGGCATTGCCTATAGTACCCGAATAACTTGCCGAACGCTCTATTCTGAGGATAATTATTCATAATTTGAACATGAATATTGTTCACGACGAATCTAAACTTTTATTTGAAAACATAACCTGTGACAGTAAAATTGGATAGTGTTCATATATGTTAAACTAAATTCGTAATGGTTAACTCTTTCCTACACCTACGGTATAGAGTAGATACCCTTTAGCACTTTAAGACTGTAGTAATTAATCCAGTGACAACATTAGTATAGCTATATCTATAGAGAACGTCTTTTGAACAACATCGATAACCTACATTGATTTCAAAAATGCACTAACATCATAATGGAATTGATTTGTTTTCGACAACAGCACTTTTCAATAATTTAAAGCAGTTCAGTTACCTCAATATTGATCAACGTTCGTGTCATAGTTTAGTAATCAGTGCATATTTAACGCTTTAGTTTGCATTTTGTTTTTGTTATAGTTATAAAAGTTTATACAGCATACATAACCGGAAGAGATACGTCGTTGTAATTTGTTCACGGGCAGGTAGGAAAACGACAATAGCCTACACTATGTGCATTGATAGCGACCAGCGAAACATTCACCATAAAAGCTATCAATACATAATAAAATTAAGCAACAAGTGAATTGACCAATCAGTTAGGAACATGGAACCCTACATGACAAATGGTCACTAAAACGCCGAGCGAAATATATCAGAGAGCTGCTCTAACGAGACCTCATACATGAGAATGAAAAAGTTACGTTTGGAATAATATTTGCTCAACTATTTACTCCATAGAAGCGCCTACACTATTTTCAAAATAATTCAAAAATGGCAGTTTTCTTTTGCCGAGATATACATTCGCTACATGGGATTATCTCAATTTGAATAAGTCTAACAAAAGGATATGTATTCAACGATTAATGTTCCATAGTCAGTCAATTTTACGTTCAAGATATCCGTTTATACTTGTTCTGGTATTGAATTGTGCCAAACAGTATACGATAAATGTAATACAATACTTGTGGTTCATTCTTTTCTATGAAACTTTGTACACTAATGCCAACCAATATTTAAGATATCTGAAATAAAAATAATATTTTAAAGACGTATCATATACTAAGTTTTAATGAGGAAAATTTGCCAAATTGTGTGTATATATTCTTCAAGATATATGAAGCAATACACAAAGCCGAAAAGTATGTGAAGCCACGGCCGTTTCTGATTTATGACAATTATAGGATCGCTTACACGCATCTAAAAATGAAACACATGTGTCTGAATCAGAATTCACTTCGGTTTAACAACGGGGTTATTCTCGTGCAACGCATTTATGCTGTCTAACATTTTGACTGTTTCAATGGTAAGAAAAAGCCTGTTGGATACCTTTTACAGGTTCGACATTGACAAAACGGAATATAACTGCGCAGTGAGTTGCACAGAAACAACTCCCAGATACGTCTTTAATTTATCAATCACTGCTCCCGGTGGCTTGATATAGAATTGATTTAAAAACAGCTGTCAGCGCAAAACGAGTTATTATGATCCTTATTATTTAATCAACTCTATCAACGCCGATTTAGAAACCTTGTATGCTTTATCCACATCGTATTATATTCAATAATTCTAATCTGTAGATCTATAGGTTTTTCCCGTATTCATTTATAGATTACAAATAGCCATTAACATAGCAACAATTGCATATCAGGAAATGAAGTTAACCTGAAACCAAACCATACTCCTACGCTAGATTTGTGCTCAACCAATTCGACGTCAACTCCACAACTTTGAGTGAACTAATAATGTTAAAAAAGGAATACTTTTGAGATGTTAAATATCTTTAAACGATGTTTTACACTGAAAACGTGTCAATGCAAAAACAACTTGCCTGATAGTAATCAAATAATTGAACTGCAACATTACAGACTCACAATATGACAATAAAACATTTTCATTATTCTATATGAGTACGAAAAATATTTAGCTTACTCTCTCGGCATAAAATCTATACAAATTTACACGCGTTGACTGCAAATAAGACCATACAATTTGACGTTTCCTCTAGTATGTTACCTACCTTTGTTTCAAACCACGAACATCCTGATCAGATGTCACTGTAAAAGGTATCGTTTGGTCCAAGACTGCCCTGTCTACAAATGCTATTTTAGTCGACATCGGCACAGAACGAGTTTATATGGTCAGCGAAAATCGGCACTCTGACATTAAAAACAGTGTAGACCTAGATCAGTCGCCACATCAGTTTGTTTGCATTTTAAGAAAGAATTACACTCAAATTGATTAAACTTTCGAAGTGAAAATGCTACGACCAGGAGCTGCTTTGAGAACGCAGAAAGACATACAAAACGACATTGTCTGACACACTCTTTGCCATGATACCAGTCGTCTTCATTTTTGTTCCTTCTGTCTACTGTAGGTGAACCGTGATTAACTTGCAAACAGCCTGAAGCAGAATGAAAAGTTGGGTAAATCGGTGTCTAATTGGGAACAAAAGTTTTGACACTTGTTTTGCATTTTCAAAAGATATGTCAAGATATTATACAACGTTTTCGTGCCGCTAGCTTAAGACTTAACCAATAGGTTTATACAGTGGTTGGAACGCCAGACCCATTGATATGTCTTTGTTTGCAAAGAAGGCAGAACCCATGCTATATTCATATAAAAATTGCAGCTTGTTTGTGCTGCATTCACTTTTAAATGGGAACGAAAAAATGCTCTTCCGTCTAAACGGTACAGTCGAAGAAACGTCTTTTTTCCATTTATCGCATTTGACACCGCATACTGTTAATCTTTACAAACAGTTTAGAGCCACATCAGACGCTGAGTTACTCGGCGTTTGATCTGGTTTCAAACTGTTTGACCCTTATAGCAATTCAATCTTTAATAAAATCTTAAAATGGTCATTTCATATACATGTATTGCGTTAACGTGTGAACGGTGGAAAATGGAGTAAATTGTCTATGCAGTCATGGAGATAAAATATTCATGTTTAAAGGTGATAATCGTTTTACAGTCATTTCATTAAATGAAAAAAACACATTTCTAAAGACTCGTACTTATGTCTCTGAGTCGTAAATGAAATTCATTCAGTGTATGAAATAAAGCCTTAATGTGAAAAAACAAATGTCTCCCCCGTAACTAACTTGTTTGTTCTGACCTATACAGCTACCTACGCAATTCTTTCTTAAGCCCGCATCATTAAGCCGATGAGACCAGATAATAAAACGATTTCAAATTTGTCTTTTGAAGACCTTTGACTCGTAGTTGTAATTATTCCGCATAATCTTCTCCCATGTGGAAATATGGTATTTGTCTAAACAATCAATGACACTGCTTCTCCCCTAATCTTCAGTTTATAGATTTTTTCGTATAGAACCGGATGCCTTAAATTGTTTTCAAAGACAGGTAAATCTCTAGAGATGATATAGTTTTCCATTACAACAAAGATGAAATTGTTTGTATATCCCCAGTATGTTAGTGTTTAGTACAGTGTAAGTTGATTCTGTAAATCAAACGTATAGGGCAGGTCACCGGATAACGTGCGCACTTTACATGCTAAAATCCTTTTTTGTAACTTAACCTGACGAAGTGACTACTCGTTAGCATTGTCTTTTTGATTCTAACGAGTGGTAAAATCATAGGGTTTTGTGAAGAAAATATGAAATCGAATCGTCAGTCGCACTTTGAGTGATGATGTCTGAAGTCGAAACAATAAATAAAGCTGCAAAGGGGGACTCTGTGAGGTTTACATGAGGTAGGCAAATAATCATACCCTCCCCGGGGATACTTGTTTATCGTCGTTGTGCTTCAGGCTTCATTTCCAAAATGACACTTACGTCTTTGCACGAAGCACACTGCCGACTATGTTGTTTCAAAAGGTTATACTTGCGCAAGATATAGTAACCCTTCAGTCACCGTGCTATTATTCACAATTCAATAGTCCGATAAAAATCATACACATGTATCTAAGTGCATGAAGATGAATTTGAAAACATTGTGAGAAATAAGGCATTTATTCACATTATAGTATGAATGACCTTTTCGTCTCTTGAGCGATTAAATGAGAATAAATCGCATTTCTTGTGAGGCATATCATACAGTCTTCAATACACCATTGATCTTAGAACGTTATAACATGTTACATGCAAACATTAGATTTCAATGTTCACATTAAAAAAAATGAGACAGTGAGCATTCATCTGATTTCAGTATTGAATCGACTGCTTGAGATGCGTATCTAATTTTGCCCGATTGATCAATAAGCGGTATTAAATATACCTCGGACTTAACTGCTAAAGACTTGAAAGCGTATGATTGCATTCTTTAGAGCTGTATCTAGCTATTAGCAGATTGGTAAGATCAATGTCAGGCAGAAATCTGATTTGACACTTTGATGATATGCTTATAAACATTAAAGTGAAATTGACATTTTAAATTAAACAAAAGGACTTATGAACTGATTAGAGTAAACTCGCATTCTGGTACAATTTGACAAGATTATCTCATTTTATTTCAAGCACCGGCACTTGGAAAGAACCATCTACTTTCTTCATTGTCAGTGTTATGGTTATTTTGTCATTTTTGAATTGAGATTGACGAATAATTACCTAGAATTTGTTTTCACAAGGCGATGACTACGACGTAAAATACATATATTGGTCATATCTTAATTCGACAGATACAGTAAATAAAGCGTCAGTAGTTCTGGCACTTTGTCCCAGGACAATAATAAATGACATTGAGCGTCTAACATCTTTACATCTATTGGAACGATGCCCATAACCAGTAGCTAATGAAGCAAAATAATAGGTAAAATGTGATTTAGGACTAAATAATAGTTGTTTTTAGACGGCTAAATATCCATTAAAACATGATAGCTTTTCTCGCCGTAGAAGCTTACTATGGAAATTTACATGCTATATTTGAGCAAACGGACAGTGCTGTTTAAAAAAAAACTATATATTTTATGTAAAAAAGAGTGCACAGTTGATTTAATATACTTTTAAAACGCATAAATAATTCTTATATGTTAGTTAAAATACATTTATATAGTCAAATACCCGTTAATTGTTCATATACTTGTTCGTGCTGATTAGAAAATGATTGTGAGTATGGGTTTCCATTTTTATGGGTGTACTTTATCAGAATCCAGGTTAAAACAACATAAAATGGCATAAATCTATCCTGTCTGAAATTCTTGTGCAACTCATACGCTGATATGCTTGATACTGTGAGAGTAACGCTATGCTTTACAAGCCAACGCGTTAGACATTAATCACTTTCAACCTGTCCACACCGTGTTGAGCAAGATCTGGCACCCAATTACTCGGCGACTGATCCCACTCCAAATTGGTAAGAGTTAAAACAATACATGTTTCATTTATATACTATTTGCAATTCGTTTACGTTAGCATTGAAACGGTAAAGAATAGATTTTTTCCCACTGCAGCTATCGAGATCATAAGTTCACAACACACGGTTACATCGAGTTAAAGTTTGTTCTGAGTCAAGTTACTGAATGCCTCTATATTTATATTTTGCATATTGAACTTAGTGGTGAATGTACCTTTTCGATAGCAACCGACTCAAACCAAATAACGCGAACTCAGTAAAGTCGAATTCATGCTTAAATCGAAACAATGTTAAGATAATAGATGATTGCTGTTTTGTTACTTGTCGATGTCGGTTGACTACTTTTTATTATCACGAATAACCCGGTGCTCAAAATAAATTCGAACCTCGGTTTATTCGGACTAATAAATACTTCCTCTAGACATGGACATGATGAGTTTCGACTGTATCAAATAATCTGCCATCTGGCGGCTCATAAAAGTAGATTTGTGTATTACAATAAAAATCATTAATTTCAATTAATCATTAGTTTAATAGCGTTAGCTTAAATATGTCCCTTGAGAATCGACGCACTCGAGTATGGCACGCCGTTTGAACAAATATTCAGAGAACCTAGGTTCTCATTGAGAAACCTAGTTTCCCACTGAAAAACCAGGTTTCTCAATGAGAAACTTGGTTTCTCAATCGCCGTTTGCACAAGTAATTGGAAACCTGTGATCTCGCTCGCTTTTCCGAGAACCATGGTTCTCGGTGGCGAAATGCACAAATATTATATCGAGTCATTATAACCATAGCTATTAGTAGATTAGTTGAGAGCTTTGGAACCTCGAACAATCAGTCGAAATCATGCTTTAATCGAACTATCTTCTGAACCAGAATCAGAGCTGTAGATTTTCGGATACACGGGAACTCTTTTCGAAAAACGTTCGAATAACCCGAAACTCGAAAGTAACTCTTGTTCGAACTAATAAACAGAGTCCCATGACTTCGATATAACCAGCTTCGATTAAAGGTATCACAATATATTACTTTTAAGTGTGCTGTAATAGTTTCACATTATTATTCGTTTACTGCCAAAGGCGGATCAAACCACCATAACAAATAGTACAGTCCCAGATCAGACGCCGCTTCAAAAGGTGACGTCTAATCAGGAACTTAAGTATTTGTTATATGACGTAGACCAAGTTAAGACGATTTGAAATACCCGAACATTATGCACATTTCATTGTTTTTGGTTTTGTGAGATATTTAACTCTTTCGGTGCCGTGGTCCTAAATGCGCCATTGCAAATAGTGCAATTCCAGAATAGCCGCCGCCTTTCCAAGGCGATGTCTGATCAGGAACTTCACTTTACAATATAAATAAGTCTTATTATAGATATATTGAAAGTAAGAATTATTTCCATATTAGCATTTGTTTCGATTGTGAATATAGACTACATTCAATTTCAACTATTGTGCATTTTATACTCTTGCAGTTTGGTATGCATTAAAAACAACAAAATGAGTAAAATAGGGTATTTGAATAGTTTTGATGAATCTGGAAACATTGGAGTACTATTATGTCAGTATGTTATGTATTATAACATTATATCTATATGCTTAGTATTCATTACTTTCGGTAGATATAGGACAATGTTTTATCCAGAACATTCTCTAGACGTTTTAAAATTCTTGATAATGCTTTGTTCTGAAATACAGTCATTCGTGTGTGTTCAAAGTGCGTGATATAACAAATAAAGATAATTATACAAATTGAGTTGTCATCCCACTTTATAAATTGACAAAATTATGACATTTCATATCGATAATATAGCATGATACACTATTGCAATTGTTACAGGAGAGACATACAGTTTTAAACATATGTGCTCTGGCAAAGAAATAGCCACGTGATGTCGTTATTCAAACATTCTTTATGGATTAAAAATCTTAAATCGTGTCGGTTAAGGCGAAACTATAATCTGCACTTGAAACATAACTTGATGTTTTGTCGCTTTATATGTATGTCGAAGAGTTATCTATGATGTTTGGGACTTAGACTTTCGATATTTTTCGACGTCTAGGGGTGTATTCGAGACTCGTCAGATACCTATAGTTTTTTTTTCTTTTAAAATTAAATCCTACTTTTTCATGGTGTACATATTGAGAAAAAACAGTAATTGTAGTTATTTTATTCATTCCATTCAAAACTGTTTTATTCATTAAGGTAAATAGTTCTGGTATTTCGAAATAGAAATTTATACGCCTACTGACCGAATCACGTCTACTGACCTGACAAACCTATGTTTATTATGTTACCCTTTACTAAGTCACTAGGAGCCGTTGTCACAGGATAAATGTATAAGCCTATGGTGTATAGATATTGTTATACAACATAACATTCATTGCAATACACAGCAATTCATACGTTTACAGCTTACAAATAATTTTACCGCAATTTTACTTTTAAAGGTATTTCTTGTATTAGTTCAAATAAACCGATGTTATTACAAAAAATCCTTAATGTTTCATTATGCTCAAAGTTTCTTTTCTCTCTCATTAATGACGATGCTATAATAAATATAAGCAATTTACCGAGCTTAGTTTAGAAATAATAATGTGATACAGGTTCGACCTTTATAAATGACACTTATCCTAACCATGAAGTTGTTGTATTGAACCGAATGTTCTGCTGCGCCCTTCATATAAGACGTTCGTCAGAACTTTAATAAATTTAGACTAAATTGACTAACCATTAAAAGTACATAAGAAGGTCTTGCAGGACATACGACATACAAAACAAACAGCCACCCGAACAACACAGAAACAAGTACATTCTCAGCACATTCATACACGCGCAGACACATACATACACGCGAGCTTAAATATACGCTACATATAGAAGACACACATGTACAGTAAACAGACATCTAGGGTGAAAATAGGATTGCCTCCTTGGAACAGTCAGTGGCAAACAGCCACTTGGGGTTTAAACCGGTTTAGGGGCGTTCAACATCACTCTTATCCCATCATCACCCCATCCGACGTACAGTATAAATAAACGGTATCCCCGTCCGACTGCTCCACAACATCAGTGATGGCAAGTCCAGTTGTAAAATATATGTAAAACAGAATTATTAATTATCGCCAACCATCAAATGTTCTCAATGACTTTGAAAGCAAGATCCGTTTGCATGTTTAGTTATTGCCCAATTAAGCCCCCACTAGTTTTTCAAACGAAAAACTAATGCTATATATTCAGTGCAATCAATCAACATATTTTGCTTGATATATTTGCATTTCGTTTTTGCATTTCAACTGCTTGGTGCGGCAATAAAGAATGTAATAGCATCTTCTTAGAGAACGAAAGAATAAACTAAAGTTCTTTATTGAATTGTTGCTGGAAAACTTCATTTTCTGGAGAAAATAATTTTAGAAATTACAAACTGTTAAAATAACATGAATTGCGCTGGTACTAATACATTAATTTCAGCAGTTCAACGCCTGTAATACCTGCGTGTACATATGTTCTAGAAAGATATTTAATACTATTATCAGTTTAATGATATGCAATAGAAGAATCTACTTCATATACACGTAATAGATATAGAGATATGGCTCTAACACTCTATCAAATTAATGACACTCTATGACAGTCGGTAATTTGATACATCTACAGTTTATTACTCTCAATGTTCTAACTCAGTGAGAGGTAGAAACCAGTTTCAGAACATAAGCTCCTCTAGCGAAAAGATCACACCCCCTCTAACTAAAAATCCTAGATCCGCCACTGGGCATGCTGTTTATTTAATCATTTAGTATTGATTAGATGTAGATATATGCTAGACTCGAAAACTATTCATATTTTAAGAGTTCTGTACTATCTTTAGAGGGGGCGCTCGCCGGGTCCGCCCCGCCTGAATCCGCATATGATGCCAATGACCTGTAAAGAATTAATATGTTTAAACGTGGGTGTTGCACTTGTGTGACATTATTATTGGAATAGGAAATTCTCACGAGAAAATAGAATATGTTTTATTATGTACGATAGTGGTGTAAGTTGCCTAGATTTTCAAGTTTTCATAATAATAGTTCCTTGTGGGTTAGTCTAAGATAGCTTGTGGATTTTAGGTTTAACCAACTCTTTTAAATTAAACTAGAATATTTTGCATCACACTGCAGATTGTAACACCTTATGTTTTACTATACATTTGAAAACTTAAAATTTTGATATATTCGGACAGGGCTGCATAAGTAAGCACGGAGTGCTAGCACGATGTCATGACCCTAAATATACATGCAATAACTGAACTTATTATGGCATTCGGAAGAATGGCAATATTAAACGTAAATCTAAAAAACATATGTCTATTTTGGACTTACACAACATACGTTTAACTTCAGGCAAACATATCATGCTTTCTCGGCTATCTTCTTTGTCTATATCAGCATTAAAGGATATTGAC
>JAULCE010027785.1:0-13854 GCA_032359355.1 Macoma nasuta | reverse complement strand
CTACTACGAATAAAACGCGTGTTCTTTTTTACTTCCCCCGCTAAGAATGATTTTAGTGATAAATAATAACCATGCGTTGTAGTCCCAAATACCACGAATACCGTTATTTTGTTTACTTGTATGACGTCAAAGGGTTTATCGTCATCTTGGGATAGCGAGATTTAAAACCAAGCAAATGTTTGCAAACTTGTTAATTCAATAAGGTATATCAATCTTATCACGTTGATCAAAATCGGATAAGGCATCGGACATGGAAGACGTAAATGATTCTTAGGGATAACGAATATGGGAGAAGATAGTTCGTGGATACTTGCGTAATCTTCAACACACTAAGCTATGCGCATAAGGGCAGGCAATTAGAACACTGTTTTTTATTCTAACTTAAAGGGTTTCCTAAAATATTTCTGCGACTAAGCATGAACTTATTAAATATATGTATGTATTTTTACAACTCTTAACTGTTTGATGCATTACAGCCATGAAATAACATCGGGCGTATCCAAAGCTTATCAACTGACGCAAATTCCTGTCTGGTCCTTTTTGAGTGAGTGTCGACTAGAACATGTCAAAGATTCGTCCTCTTTAGATGCAAAGAAACAATCCGCGCAAACATATCTTATATTCCACCACTACACACGAGATGCTGATCGTAGATTGTATTATATAACTCGGCAGCACATATCGTGATTACATGAAAATAATCAATCTCTTTTGGTCAAATATTTAGATCTCACATATTTCCCAAAATATGCGCAAGAGATATTTTCCAAATTACGTATACATCGATCATATTTGAATTGATTAACTGCATATGTGATGCGATCACTGATGCAAACGGGCTCGAAATGTGTCCAATAGGTTTAACGTGTAATGCTAACGAGAGTGTGCATGTTTTAGTATATGCTCATCGGACCATGCATGTTTTGTATAGCCATAAGTGAAAAGTGAAAACTCAGTTACGTTTGAAATAAAACAGTCAAACGACAAGTTAAAACCGATGTTGTCTTTAAGACGGGTAAATAAAGACAGGTAGTCACTTCAGGCAGAAAGTAATGCAGGAAGGTCTCACACGAGTTCGTTCTGTACTCAGTGACCACGTGTCACTGATATTCACTGTGCTATCTTACAAGATGGCCGCTTAATACAGGTGTGTATTTATGTTGTGTAACACAGGCTTAAACCACGCTTGACCAAAATTGGAAATCAAACTCATTCATCCGCTATCGATTAAAAATAACAATTGTGAAGTTTTTGAAGTATACAGACGATATGTTATCGCTTAGAGTCGTTCTACGTCTATAAGGCCTCACATGAGTATTCAAATATTTGCGTTCACTGGATAAAACTGTCACTGCACTGTCTTCTTGTATTGGAATGGCCTGCTTGAGATTCCCTTAGAAATAAATAGCCACATTATCTTATACATTGATGTATATAACACATTATATGTTCATGCATGTGATGCTGACGACACAATGCGTACAACCTCTTTTTTCAGATGCTAAATGTAAAAGTGACTGTACATCATCTGCTTTTAACATCCGAGTTATGATGGTTTATGTTTACAGGTATCTTCTCAAATAATTGTAAACCTGAATGGATATTTGTTTTTATATATAGTTCTTGTCATTCTCCGTTTTGAGATAAACCCCCATCTTCATGTATTTCAATTTTTCAGTCAAATCTCGATAATCGAAATTGAAAAGATTTTTTACAAGTTCGAGTTACTCGAACTTTTCTTGGTACAGCTAATACATTTGACTAATCATGAATTTGAGTAAAAACTGAGTTTGAATAATGGAGATTCGACTTTTTTCTGAAAATGTGTCAGAGTGTTCATATAACTTCTGCATGCATTTGCTAGCTATTATATCGAACCATCATCATGTAAATAAAAACGGATCTTATGTGCCGTTGAACTTAAACTCACACAGCGGTCCGTGGTAGCTTGCGTGGTAACAATTCATAAACACTAGTCTAAGCGATTAAAATGTCATTTTGTCATGCCTAGGATAAATATAATTCAGATGTGTCGATGCCTTTCTGATCTTTCAAATAGTAAACACACCGTTATCATAACAATATATAGGATGGTTTATTGCTGATTAGGTTATTAATTTAACGATATTTTTGATTTTACATTTGTGATAAGCTTCCAAAGTTATCAAGACAGGGAGGTCTAACACTAAGAATGATGTAGATCTAATCAACAATTTTAACAGGTAAGCACAAACCTTAAGCAAATCAACACAAAATTATTTCACAATGTTGGAAGGTAAACCATTGTTTGTAGAATAATATTCATATGTGTAACATATGTATACATATAATATCTAGTACAAATAATACACGTTTTGAGATACATTGAAAAAAAATGCAGGTAATGTTATTCATTAATCAAGCTTGAGAACTGACTACAAGAATTTGAACCTGTATTTTATAAAAACGTTGAAACCACAACTACTTAATTCTATACTCCAGTCGTTTTTTATAAATTTTCCAGCAGACCATAATGCATTGCGGTTGTAGTGAGTTCCGTATTCAGGGCCCCCGATAACGTAGATATTTAAAATGTTCATACTCTCAATTCTTCACCAAACCCTATGAAGTTACTACTCATTAGAATCGCCTTTAAAATACGAGATTCTAATGATTGTTCACTCCTTT
Organism: Macoma nasuta; assembly: GCA_032359355.1. NCBI lineage: Eukaryota > Metazoa > Mollusca > Bivalvia > Cardiida > Tellinidae > Macoma > Macoma nasuta. The sequence continues at coordinate 11,187 of JAULCE010027785.1, read as the reverse complement.
GGGTTTGGTGAAGAAACTATTGTTTACATACACGAATGTAAACCGGAACTAACTATGCCACCAAGCATAATGGAAAGTCGAGTTTGAGGCGATCTATATTTGAAAGAAAATCCAAATATGTGACATGCAACACTTGGCGAACCATCACCTTGTTAGTTGTTTCGGTAATTGTTCGGGTACGCAGTTATTATAATCAGTATCATACTTAAATATTCCGAAGGTATATTTACTTTAGTTGGTTTCCTGTTATCTATCTAATTATCTGATAGATGCAGAGTTGGCATTTGAATGGAAAGTGATAATTCACCAAGTGTAAAATGACGTTTACATATTTTGAAACTCGTGAGTATTCGTTATATTTGGTTTTCACTTCTAATTGTGCAAACCTTTATACGATGCTGACTTGTAAACATGATGTATAAACTAGTTATATACCACATACAAGTACATAAGATCTGTTGTTGTCGCAGAACAAGTTACATATGTCACGGACACATGTATACAATTTAGCAAGTAACTAAATCTACATGTTTGGCCTGAAGGAAGCATTCTACATTAATACCAGAGTTCGGTAATACACTTTAATGTTGAGGCAGGAAATTATACATCACCTTAAACAAAAAAGACGAGCATTATTAATTGATGAAAGCATCCACGATTATCTATAAAAATTGCTAATATTGTCCCTTTTCCACAAATAACCTCGAATGCTTGAAGTAACGTGGTCCTTCATATCGAAGTTTTGATTGAAAACAATAAACTTAAGATGCTAACTACATTACTACTGAGCAAAGTATAACTTCGAGTTGCGTGTGGAGTTCCGAAGGTCAACAAACGCAACGAGAATGGAGTCTAGTAAAATAGATATTACCACAATATGATATTTCTGGTTAATAAATACTTTATATATGGACAGGTAACGAATTAAACATCATTAAAAAACGGGATGTTACAAGTTTAACGGTTTACCTTTAATCGGTTAGTAAGAGGTTAGCTGGTTACGATGTTTCGAATATGTTACCCGGCAATGTTTCTTTTAAAAGTATAGGAAAAATAAAATAAACACGCCGGAAACTTGATATTTACCGTCTATATTAAAAACAACATACGCCGATATGACACTTGACACGTTGTATAATCTGCGGTACTCCTAGCCCCCAGCAACCATACTGTTGCGACCCGTAATTACTGTTTTAATTAGCACTTCTTTTAATCCGTTGTTGTTGGCAGTACCCCTAAGAATTTTTATTCTTACGGTTCAAAGGTGCCGGTGAATGGTAATTAAAACAAGGTATTGTTTCAATAGTGCTTATGTGACTAAAACAGCGTTTTAGTTGACAGAAACGGACGTTAACAATAAAAACAAACCAAACTAAACATTAGGTTTCTAAAAAGACAGTGTACTCGCCTGTGGCGTAGTGTTTGCGATCGAATGTCAACGAATTGTCGGTTACTACGGAAGACAATGTTTCTGACACGCCTTTCAATTATTATGTCAATGATTTCTGAAATATTGCACACTCGCTAAAATTGACAAGCCTATGTTTGATCGTATTTAAGTAGATAGTGATTTTTAATTAAAATGGTTCGGGAAGTACATTCCCTATCTAACCAAAATGGGGTCGGAAATTAGGACAAAGAATACGGAATCGTTTTAGAACGTTATTTTTAAAGAATTCTCTTCATCGTGTACATGTGGTCATCCGAGTAACAGGTCAACCGGTTAATCTTTCGGTAAGGTCTTCCGGTTACCCGGTTATGGATTTCGTAACCGATAACATCCCTATCTAAGAATTACATATTTTACATATTTTGGGATACAATATTTGCATGTTTTTTTAAAAAAAACAACATATGTATACATGAAACATCCGGTCAAAACGTCACATAATAAATCTGAACAAGAAACTGCAATTTCTAACGATGTTGACACAGGGACTGGTATGATACGGAAACCATTGCCGACGAGTTGCATTCGGTTGATTTACCTCAGTGGTATTTCCGACGGAACACTGATATAGACAAATGAATAAATGGAATATCTGAGCATATTAGGTTATCGGAGAAAACCATTTAAGTCATATCAAAGAACGTAGGAAATGGTATATTGTTATATTTTTCCTTCACCAATGTTAACAATATTCGCGCCAATGACACTGTTTTAATAAAACCATATTGTTTTAGTCGCATAGATATATAGATATTGCCTCAAAAAGAAGCTTGTGATCTTTACGTTTCGACCATATATGAACATTTAAATACGCTCAATGCAATGGCGTGCTTAATATTAGAACAAGTAATTAAGGCTGTTCACGAGCCATTAAGGATAAAACATGGCAGTTTTAGCATTTGTTTTTCTAAAGTTTTCAGACATATTATAAAACTATCATGTTTAGTGTCTGTGCGAAAACTTATTACAATGCATGATATGTGAGTCTTACATATAATGCAAGTATAGAACTTTTCTTTATAGGACTTAGACCTTGTCCAGATTACGTTTTCGAACACATTTGTGTTGTTCATCTAATTCCGTTGATCTTGAAATCCTTGTCAGACTGACTGGTTAAAATATAATGTTTATACTACTAATTCGATAAACTTGCAATAGACACGTTTCATGCATGCTGAATAATAATATAATTGTCACCATGATGCATATTGAATCCCAAAACTATCAAATTATGATATTTTCTAGCAGATTTCTGGATTAGTGAAACAGCACAGAATTATTCTTGACAAGAACAACCCTTACTTTGGTGGATATACTTTCATACAGCTGTAAGGACATTAGTGTTACACTATGAATAATTGAATATGAGTTTTAGCATACGTGTTAGTTATTATCAAACTATCATAATTAACATATAGATGATAGAGACAACGGGCAAAAGCAGATTGTTACACGTATTTTGACCTGTCTACTGTGTCCATGTTTTTCTTTCCTTCTTAGAATGCTGTAATGTTAAGAAAAACAAGCTTAAGATATATACGAATGAAAATGTAAAATCATCATATTATATTGAAAAGAGGAATGAGAGGATCGTGTCTAAAACAGAAACATATTCTAAAGAGTTACTGGTTTATACATCATGTTTACAAGCCAGCATCTTACATAATACTGGTCAAAAGTATTATGTGTACTGCTTTATGGTTATTAATAGCCAGTGATTTCATTATGTATAACTTTCTATGTATTTTTACCCGACTCGCACTAATCCTTCTATGTTATTAATCAGAATGCTTACATTCATGTAGTGCTATGAAAACCCAGATGTTCAGGTTTATATACTTGTCTTTAGAATATAATACTAAATATTGTAATCCTTATTTCTAAAGCATACATACATCACTAACTACACAAACCCGCCTCTTGACACATCTTTAGCAAACATTATTTCAGCATATTGTGGGTTATATACGTTCCCTGCTATGTTTTCAAAGCCAATCAAATTGGCTATTCCGTTTTTCTAGACATTATTCCTTGCAACATCGGCGATATTTAAATAATACTGTATTTCGTCGATGTTAATTCTACTAACAGAAGTTCAGTTTGGCAACAGACACGTACGAGTACGTCCTCTGAATTGAAGTACGCATATAAAACGGCAGTAGAAGATCAATCGTTTGTCTGAAAACTATGGGTCACTGTCGTACTACAACTCAATATGCATTTCTTTATTAAATAGCCTCATTGTTTGCATGCCCTAAGGGATTTTTGATATTCGTAATTAGGCAGAACATAAGTGATTTTACTGATTTACCCAACTTCATTGTCTCAACGTTTTACTTTATATGTACGCATATTTATATATGTTTGAAATAATGCAGACCCTGGTTAAACAACACGTAAATGTATTGTCTGAACAGGTATGTTTTACTTGTATTCCAGGTATGGAGAGTCTAACTGATACTTGTATGTCACATTTAAAGTTTGTTTCATCCACATGCTTAATATAGTACAATAGTTGATTAACAGGTTGGAGTCCTAATATAAGAACTTATGAATCTAAGGGTTAACACATTTTGTTATATTACGTTTTAGACGTGTATACCATGACAGCTCTGATAAGAAAAAATGTCAAACATGTAGACAAACTTTAAATGATAAGTTCTTTTGAGAAAGAAAAATACAAAAGGGGACGTTTGCACGTTATAAGCAAACACTTCACTTCAATGTTGATAAAAACTATATATCATAAGGCATGTGCAGATTATTAAACAAATGTCCCATTTTCAAATGCAGATTATTAAAGAAAAATGATTTCATAAACGTCACGTTTGATAAAATTGTTTTTTTAATATCAAATGTTATAGCGTACAAATCTAGACTATGATATTTCTCCTGATATTAAAGAGTTGTTAATATTTGAAATTACTCCTGCATGTTTCATTAGTTTCATGTTTGAAATATAAAGATATCAATGGAGCAAGCTCTATTATTCTTGTACTGATTCACCTAATTCAGTTGAGACATTTTTGCATATAGACCAATAGAAATCAAGCATAACGTTGTCCAATCATCAAAAGATTTAAAGTGTTTTGCAGAGTATTATGTCAAAACTATACACAACGCCGAATTTATTGTCGAAACTGTTTTATCTTTGACGTACACAACGTCATTGAAAACATTGCAATCATTTCTTAACAGAAGCAATGTGTCTGATGTAACTACACTTTACCTTTATTTGTATCAAAACTTTGTACTACACTCTTGAAGTTCTTCACAAATGGATCCGTCATGATTCAATTATAATTTACTGTAAAGTAAATATAAAATTCTAGCAGAACACGCCGCATACAAAACAAACAGCCAACCGATGTCAAAAAGCATATTTACTCTTAAACACACACGGGGATCTGAGCTTAACAGTTAGTGTGTACACTTTTGCAACGACGACATCCGGGATTTCATGTCGTCATACTGTTAACGTCATCAGTTATATGTGTTAAAGTAGTAGTAATATAATATCCTCAAAACTAATAAACGATGTTAATTAACAAGTTTATGACATTATTCTTTTCTTCATTAACTTTTAAAAAGAGCAAGAAGGCCTAACACTAAATATTCTACACTGACACTATATATCTTACTTGTTTAAGTGTGACGTAGAAACAGTCTACTAAAAAGGCAATGCATATTTTATAATGTAATGATAATTATGTCGGTCAAAAAGAGTTTGGAACAGTTACAATCATACACCCTCAAACACAACCACAAAGACACACATAACAGACATACAAAGACACCAGACAGACATAAATCGTAGGTGAGGAATGGATTAATTGCATTGGCACCCACATCATGACAAACAATGCCAGAGGAATAACTGTAGAGAAGCCCTACAGGGCTCGACATAATGGGCAACAACACCCGACGTCCTCCTTCCGTTTTAGGCTTTGAGAGGCTGTCTTCGTAGAGTACTATGGCCTTTCTTTCATCGAACCAGCGAAGAGGGAATCGTGATTGCCTGTCGTAGGAGTGCTTTTGAATTACACTTATACTTGCTAGTGAGTGAGATATTTCAATAATACAATTTTGAGAAAGATAAGACCTGTATTCAGTTTTTTTGTCAGATTAAAGTATAACCGCATAACCATAAAGTTTAGTGATGAAAAATAACAAAATGTGTATCAAACGTTACATTCCCCTGAATTTTCCAAAACGAACACCCTGTTGCTGACGGCTGTAATTGAATTCGAATGATCAAAGATTTGGAGTATGCATTGAGGCAATGTTGGCATGCATGAATTCGTGTTAGTTTTATTTTGCTTTAAAGAAAGTGTTTCGTCTGGAATCAACTTTTTGGCGTTAATGTATTGGTTTTTGATGGTAATTAGAGTAGCATTTGAAAACACGCACGCAGATATTGCTTATTGAGTATATGCTTGTTGATGTTTTTTAAGTAATTGTGATAAGTCATAAGTCAGCTGCATCGAGTTTAGGCTAAAAGGAGTATTTGCGCTTTCGTTACCGTGAAGTTTATAATGTCGAAACTCGTCATCTCTATCTCGGTTATGTCGAGTTGATGTTTAACAATGCCGCCATGGGCTATTTAACCTAACCCAAAATGAAAGCATCTGATGAAAAATATAAAAATGCCATTTTTAATTGTATTGAAATGATTGTAGGAAATGGAACATTGCATCATAGATAGCAAATGCTTCAGTTTCTACATGGTTTTCAATATTCGTCGGCTAACGGCGTTTGTGTGGATTAAAACGTAAACTAAAAGTAGGCAAGAACCGGAACACATGAGTGTATGACTTTTTAATACGTATGGTCCCCTATAACTCTTAGTATACTACTAAAATGTTAGGACGCGTAGTTAATATCAACTAATAATACACACCCTTAACAGTTACGGAGCACGCACATTTCTTCCTATTACATTCAAGTTGTATCACTCCAGCATTTAATCGATAAAGAATATAGCATGAGCTTTAAACGGACAAATGCATACCTCGAACATGATTGATACGTGCTTTGATGAAAAGTGTGAGGCTTAGTCGTTTCAATATGTAAAATCTTATTTTACTCGACATGGTGTTATCATCTGCACTCTGCATATATCAAGAATCAACATGTTTTGTTTTCATCACTTAATACAGATTATAGTATACAAAAACTGCACCTTGTATTCACGGAATACCATTTTAATATACTTTGATTAGAGTTTCTTAAGGTTTTAGATCACACAATAGCTTTCATTGTTCGAATTAAATACTAAAGGTCCATAAAAGACGTCATTTGATAGAGCTAGATATGCTATAATAAAAACTTAAAGCACTAAACAGTGATATCATTGCCAGGATCAAGGTCTGCATTGAAAACTGTGTCATAGTCTGGAAATACTTTCACAAAATATGTTGAACGAAGTCCAAATCCATTCAGAGAAGATTTTAAGCAGAAATAAGTATACCTAAGTGGCTCTTAAAGTCAAGTCTAAACACAACATTTGAATTATAAGGTTAAAGTAAACTAGAGATTTGTAGGCTTAATATAGCTACTGAAATTCAACCTATGATCGATATTTTACATTTAGACAATGTCGTATCGCAAATTTGGAATGAATGTAAGCATATTGCAACATTTTCTCTCCTTTTTGTACAATGTCACTTTCCACAATTGACATACTTATTGATACAATACAGTGCTTCGGACGCATTGCATTTGTAAGTTGAATGTTGATAATATTGCATATGCACATCTGCTGATACAATGCGTAAAATGAATGTTGTATACACTGCCTAAATATGTGTGTTTCCTATCGCTAAAGTCCTCGTCACACTGAGCTCCTAGACTGTCCCGTATCGCGATTGACTGAAATTCGGCTCATCCGGTGTCAGATCCGTGTTGAATCTGCATTGGATCTTGGTCAGTCTTGGGCGGTCCGTAGTGGTCCGGGGTGGTCTGGGATGATCCTTGACACAAACCCGGCAATTGAAAACTGTTTTAAATTGACGTTGTGCTTCGGGACCATACGGAAATATTTTCCAATCCGGGGTAGTCCGCGACGGTCCGTGTAGTGGCCGTGTTGGCTCCGGGAAGGTCCGTTGTGAAATTGTGTTGATCCTGAGCAATTCTTGACGATCCGGTTCGATCCGGTATGTCATATTAGATACGGATCACACCGGACCACACCTGACCGCCGTGGACTGTCCCTGACCAAAAACAATTTCAACACGGATTTAACCCCAGATCAGACAATTTTAGTCCGGAACGGTCTGGGACAATCCTAGGTGGTCCGGTGTCACCCGTGTTAACACCGTATTGGGTCAAATTAGGTTCGGGTCAATCCGGTACTGTCCATGGCGCTGCCGTGGTGGTACCGCGTTAATACTTGTTGGCTCCGTGTTGATCCGCGTTGATCCGTTGTGGTTCCGTATTGGGTCAGGGCTGATCCGATGTTTTGCGACCGTATTTGGACTGTCGACTTAAATTCTAGCCCTGTCACACATTCAAGGATTGCCATCCCGGACTATTGCGGATTCAATCCGGGATTGTTCGTAAGTATCCGTATTAATCCGTAGCAATCCCTAGTAATCTGTGATAGATCCTTGATCATACGTACGTTTTATTCAATCCGTAATGTTTTTGTGAACACGTTCAAAACATTACTACGGTTGAAAATCCGTTACTCTCCTTACTTACCCGTACGAAACTCGTATCAATCCGTACCTATCCAAACTAAACCGTTGTTCATCGTACTAATACGAAGTAGAGTACCGTGCCACGTGTTCCGGATTGTTACGGATCCAAATGACACGGAAGAAAACAGACGGGTTGCTACGGATGACAACGGCTTAGAAAGGATTAGTAGAATTTAATCAGAGATGATCCCGGATAGAAGAGAGAAAATATTGGGGACTATAACGGATGGCTACAGGTCGCTACGGGTCGCTACGGGCTAGCACGAGTTAGCACGGAGTGATACGGGCTGGCATGGGACACCGTAGATCCAAGGGAACGATTAGCACTGGTTGGCACGGTGAGCTAGGAATAAAAATGGGTTACTATGGTACCGATCGTTTTAACATCACGTGACAGCGCACTCTATGCAGGATAAGTACGTTTTAGTAAGATTAACAGCGGTTTAGTAGGGATATGTACGTATAAGTACCGATTGGTACGGGCTTATTACGGATTAGTAAGTATAGCCATGGAATATTAACCGTAGTATGTTTTTGAACATGTTTAAAAGACAAGTACGGATTGAGTCGAACCTACGTATGATAAAGGATCTATCATGGATTACTAGGGATTACTAGGGATTACTACGGATTACTACAGCAATCCCGGATTCGATCCGCAATAGTCCGGGATGGCCGTCCGTGAAAGTGTGACCGAACATACTGGTCACATATGTATCGATCCGTAGTAATATGTATTATCACGCTCTATTTCGAGTCACCCCGTGAAAAGTGGTACTAGTCCGTATCGACCCGTAGCCACACGTTTTAATCCTCGATTTATACTTCATTCTATCCGGGATCATCCCTGGTTAAACCTTACTCATCCATTCTAAACCGTTGTCATCGGTAGCAACTCATGGATACGAGGACCCGTCCGGTGTCATCCGTGTCATTTTTATCCGCAATAGTCCGGGATGGCAATACGTGATTGTGTGACAGGGCTATCCATCCCAGATCACCCTGGATCAAGATATCTCTTAGGCCGGAGTGTTCCGTGTTTATCCGGGGTGATCCGTGTTGGGTCCGTTATCGGTGGGAATGTACCTTAAGGGATCTGCATCAGATATGTTATTAACACAACAATGCAACAGATGTTATAGATATATTTAATCTTCAACACTCAAAGTAGACATTTAATGTATAGTGTGCCATATATTCTAAAACAAACATTTAGTCTGGTAGTTTCAACCAGGGTAAGGTACCACGATTATCGGTGTCAGATCTGGTACCATGCCTTTGTCAAATAATAAGCGCGATTGCTTATTGCATTTATGCTTATATGACGTCAGCTACGATACGCTGAAAGGAATGTGTAAAAACAGTAATGTTAATACAGTAATATATCAATCGAGTCCCAATTGCCTGGATATCATTACAGCTTATTTTTCTCGGTTACTCATCATTTATCTTATCTATGTTTCGGATATAGGTAAGCAAATATAATTTCAAACAAAGAGTCAGACTTAATTAAAAATTAATGCTAAGAAATACTACTATGTCCACTGGGATTTTATTTGAACTTTTCATATTAAGAGATATCTTTTCACTGACTATTTAACTGACACATACACCAAACGAATCATTAGAAATATAATCAACTTTTCAAAATTTAATGTATCGAAGGACCTGAGTCGGTGTCTATTAAAACGATGCCAAGTCTAGCAAGGATTCAAATACTTTATCAGTAGACAGAGATCAGATCATTCGAAAATAAACTTTATACACCCTATTCCGGCATTATTAAACATACTAAGTATGTCATGTTTATATGTACCTCGAATAGTAGTTGTATAACTTGGTGAAGACAACAATAAGCGCATTGCCAAATCAAACACATTTGAATTGGCTGTGAATTCTGGTCTAGCTTATACTTAACATCTTAACCGAGGTTCTGCTACGGTTACAATATTCGCCGTTAGATTCGAGACTACCTTATTTACGCTGCAATAAAATGTACAGGCTTTTACAAATGTCATAACCTTAAGTGCATTGACATTAAAATTTAAGCAAAGTCTTAATTTGAAATATATAGACATCCACTGGTGTTCTTTTTCAGCAATGGGTAAAATATAAAACTGTGATTCGACGATTGAGATTAAAGCTTTAATTTGCAGTGATATAATGTTATTTGTTAAGTGCTATACAAGTTAATACGTGTACATAATTTGATCTTTCGAATTGTTTTGACTTAGTTTCTTCTTCATTGCAATTCCACATATGTGCTTGTAATTAATGTATTAGTTTGAGTAGGTTGCCAATGTCGTAAAAATATTCTACCACGCAGTCAATACAGCTAATTCTTAAGTAACAGTATCAGATTCAGAAATATCTATATTGTGGGTATTGGTATATGTATGACTTCTATGGATTGCATATGCCTAAATTGGTCTTTTTCTAAAGGGACGTACATGTCAACTGTCAAAATGGCACTTAAGTCATTTAAGAACGACACTGGCGGTATGTTTTTAAAAAAGGCAAAGGTTCAGACAGAGGTTTTCAAGGTAAGTCGTGATTAAATACAACACTTGTTACATAATATATCATGTTTCATGCAAAAACTATGTTGTTTCTTTAGTTATATGACAAAAAGTATTTAGTCTTAATATCAAAAATGTATAATTGCTGTAAACAGTGATGTTTATGATAAGTTGCAACTGCGTGTTAGAGATTTCAACACGAAAAGTACTCTTTCATTTAAGGTTCCTGGTACCGGCTTAATTGTGAACTTCTTTGTCCACACACAAGAATGTTTATTTCAAAGCATTTAGGAGACACTATGTAGAAACTGAAGCTGTATCAAGAAGAAAGGGTATGTTACTAACATTTGAATACATTTGTAGCGTGTGACATGTTTCATCGATCGTATAATAGCCAGTCAACTTTTTCATTTCTGGGTCAAAATTGTCGTTTTCTTAACAAAAATGCCAAATTACCAAATTGAGCATTTCTACATGAAATTGTGCATATAACATGTTAGGGTAATGATCAAGGAAG